>OX463755.1:89949323-90093933 GCA_949824845.1 Rhingia rostrata | reverse complement strand
TTTGAACCCTACTAAGTGCCAGCATATGACATTTTCACGAAAACGTGTTCCATCCAATTTTAATTATACTTTTTCAGGCCACACCCTCTGTCATGTGAACAACTTTAAAGATCTGGGTGTTTATTTTGATCCTAAAATGAGGTTTAATAAACACATTAACATTATCCTCAAAAAATCTAACTCTTTTTTGGGATTTATAAAAAGGTGGTCAAAAGAGTTTAATGACACGTAAGTCACTCTCTCCCTATATAATTGTCTAGTTCGCCCCAACCTGGAGTATGCCTCACAAGTTTGGACGCCATTCTATGAATTTCATTCAAATACAATTGAAGCGGTCCAACGTAAATTCATAAGATTTGCTTTGAGAGGACTACCATGGGATGATCTACATAATGTTGCCTCTGTATCAACGTAGACTTCTTTTACCAATTATTATCAGGACGAATTGAAGCCCCTGATTTTTTAAGTGCTATTGGTTTTAATACCCGGGGGAGGTTCCTATAACCTGCGTAGATTAAATATATTACAAATACCTAATCATAAACAGAACTACGGTATGCATTAGCCGCATGAGTAGAGTTTATAATAAAAATTAATAGAAGTAGTTTAAAAAATACTCTGCGCAATCGCATGATAGAATCGGTATAAGCGTATGTAATTTTTTTTGTTTTATTAATAGTATAAATAGCTTTTATGTAATTTCTTCGTTTATTGATTTTGTTGGTGATGTTAAACCTAATAACGTCTATGTTCAGTTATGTCCCACGAATAAATGCACTAAATGATGAGCCTGTGCATGCATTTTATGCTGTGGCAAATCTCTGCTCGTAGATGCTTATTGTATTAAGCGCGCTACGACGCAGATCTGATAGTAAAAAAAAGTGTTATTAGTTACGCTTACGATAATGAAACGGTCGGTGTTTAAGTTAATAGGGGGAGGAGTCAAAAAATAAACAAAGAAAAACGAATACTTACATCTAACTTTGGTTGTAAGAGGTTACAACCAAAAGAAAGCATAAATTTAACATATCAGTGTTTAGTGTTATATAACACAAATTTATTAAAATAAGTAATTGTTTTTTTTTTGTTAATCAATTTAATTTAAGAACTACATCGTATTAATAAATTTGTGTAGTGGTTAAGCATACATTTTACTTATCAGTGTTAGTGTTATATAACACTACCGTTTCCCCATTATCTGATCAAATTCGGATAGTAGCCGAAAATACATCGACGGTTGAATCGATTCCTAACTGAAAACAATTTTTATTTCACTGTTGAAACCAGGCACTTCGGTAGACGATGTCATAAATCACTTGGTGTCAACAAATCTCGTTCCCACAGGGCCCTCAATTAAATGTACAAAAATCAGTAAACCTGATAAAATGAACCGCAAAGAAATCAGTACTTCTTCAAAAAACTACATAGACTGTTTCTCTACTACCAAAATGTAAGAGGGCTGCACAAGAAAACGAAAGATATTTTTCTTAAAGCACAAGCACTCTCTCATGGCATTATTTGCTTAACTATTTGCGCTGAACGCCACTATAATTGACTCGGAACTCTTTAATCACGAGTTCTCAGTATATAGGAATGATCGTCATGAACATGACTTAAAAGCTCTTGGTGGAGGTGTTCTTACTGCAGTCCGCAGTCATCTTACATCGGAGAAAATAGAATTCACATTCCCTCTTAACATTAAATTAATCTGTGTTAAGATATTTTTTGAAAAATATATCTTTATGTTGTAAATGCATACATTCCTTCATATCGTCTTTCCACTCTGTATTCTGAGTTGTCTAACTCGTTAGAATACATCTCTGACTTATCTTGTTGTGACAGTACAATTTTGTTGCTTGACGATTTTAACTTACCACACATAGACTGGGTACCTTCCGAGAGAGAACCTCATTTTATACCATCTGAAGTCTCTGCATAACATGAGCTACTATTACTTGAAAACATTCTATCGTTTGACTTACACCAAACAAGCTGTATAAAAAATCACAATAATGGAATTCTCGATTTAGTTTTTTCTTCTGATTCTGTTAGTACTGCAGTACTGGATTCTAGTACCACTTATATTACTAACATAGACAAAAATCATCCTCCACTGAATATTTTTATTGACATAGGCGGACATGATGACACGTTTGATCATTCGTACTCTTTTGACTTTCGGAAAGCGAACTTTTAAAGGCTATCCGAAGAAATTATTCTCTCAATGTAAATATTGAACGCTTCTCCAATTTGGAAGAAGCTGTCCAAAATTTGTATCTTCTACTAAAAGATTGCATGGATAGAACTATTCCAGTCAAGCAATCTAAAAAGGCTCAAATCCAGCATCCTTGGTACACGAAAGAGCTTAAATCGCTTCGAAATAGACGTAACCGGGCCTGGAATAATTTTGTAGAAAGTCAGAATCATTACGAACATGATAAAAACCTAAATTTGTTTAATGAAGTCTCTGCGATGTCTAGTAGTTTATATATTGACTATATAGTCATTATGGAGAATGCTCTTAAAAATGACCCTAAACGCTTTTGGGAAATTGTCAATTCGAAAAGAAAAACGGATGGATATCTTGGCAATTTATCTTATAATAATTCAAAAACATCAAGTTCTTTTATATTATCAAATCTATTCACAGAGAATTTCAGTAAATCATTCATTGATACCCCTCAAGCCTTAGATGAACTTTATTTCAGTTATCTCAATGACTGTCCTCAAGTAAGTTTCAGCAATGTCTTAATATATCTCTTCACTTAATAATAATTATTCTGCGGGGCCCGATGGAATCCCACCAATAGTCCTAAAGCAATACAAAGTTGCTCTTTTGCCATACCTTAAGTATATGTTTGAAAGCTCCCTTGCCAAAGGACTATTCCCAACTCAATGGAAAAATGCATTTATATCACCTGTTTTAAAAAAAAAGAGAGTGAGGAGGCATCTCTAAAAACAGACCAATCTCAAAACTTTCTTGCACTCCTAAGTTATTTGAACATATTATTTGTGATAAATTGGTGTTTCTTTGCCAAAACATCATTATGTGAAGAACAACATGGTTTTGTAAAACAACGATCCACTGTCACAAATCTCTTGACTTTGGTGCACTATTGTTTCAATAGTTTGGAAAATAAAAAAGAAGTTGATTGTAAATACACTGAGTTCTCAAAGGCATTTGACCAGTTATCACATAACATCATACTTTTTAAAATTAAGGCATATAGATTTCCTCCAGGATTCATAAATTGGGTTAAATCATAGCTCTCATTGAAAACTTACCAAGTAGAATTTAGAGATTCCAAATCCAAACCTTTCAAGCTGGAGTACCTCAAGGAAGCCATTTAGGACCAATTTTATTTATACTTGCAATTAACGATGTAAAAGCTTGTATTCGAAAAAGCAAAATATTGATATATGCTGATGACATGAAAATGTTCATATGTGTACGAGATCTAAACGATTCGCTTTACTTACAAACCGATCTAAATAGTTTTACCATTTGATGTCTTAAAAACGGTTTGAATTTGAACCCTACTAAGTGCCAGCATATGACATTTTCACGAAAACGTGTTCCATCCAATTTTAATTATACTTTTTCAGGCCACACCCTCTGTCATGTGAACAACTTTAAAGATCTGGGTGTTTATTTTGATCCTAAAATGAGGTTTAATAAACACATTAACATTATCCTCAAAAAATCTAACTCTATGTTGGGATTTATAAAAAGGTGGTCAAAAGAGTTTAATGACACGTAAGTCACTCTCTCCCTATATAATTGTCTAGTTCGCCCCAACCTGGAGTATGCCTCACAAGTTTGGACGCCATTCTATGAATTTCATTCAAATACAATTGAAGCGGTCCAACGTAAATTCATAAGATTTGCTTTGAGAGGACTACCATGGGATGATCTACATAATTTGCCTCCGTATAGGTATACTAAACAACTACAGCTGTTGCCTCTGTATCAACGTAGACTTCTTTTACCAATTATTATCAGGACAAATTGAAGCCCCTGATTTTTTAAGTGCTATTGGTTTTAATACCCGGGGGAGGTTCCTATAACCTGCGTAGATTAAATATATTACAAATACCTAATCATAAACAGAACTACGGTATGCATTAGCCGCATGAGTAGAGTTTATAATAAAAATTAATAGAAGTAGTTTAAAAAATACTCTGCGCAATCGCATGATAGAATCGGTATAAGCGTATGTTATTTTTTTTTGTTTTATTAATAGTATAAATAGCTTTTATGTAATTTCTTCGTTTATTGATTTTGTTGGTGATGTTAAACCTAATAACGTCTATGTTCAGTTATGTCCCACGAATAAATGCACTAAATGATGAGCCTGTGCATGCATTTTATGCTGTGGCAAATCTCTGCTCGTAGATGCTTATTGTATTAAGCGCGCTACGACGCAGATCTGATAGTAAAAAAAAGTGTTATTAGTTACGCTTACGATAATGAAACGGTCGGTGTTTAAGTTAATAGGGGGAGGAGTCAAAAAATAAACAAAGAAAAACGAATACTTACATCTAACTTTGGTTGTAAGAGGTTACAACCAAAAGAAAGCATAAATTTAACTTATCAGTGTTTAGTGTTATATAACACAAATTTATTAAAATAAGTAATTGTTTTTTGTTGTTAATCAATTTAATTTAAGAACTACATCGTATTAATAAATTTATGCTATGAGTTAAATGCAAAATACAAGAAAATAGAAAGGAAAAGTAAACAGCGGATTCAAAACACGTCTACTACAAAATTCGAGGTTCTCGCCAAATGCTCACCTCGGTACCAACCTAAATAAACATTTGGATATTTTTCACTTAAAACTGCTTGCCTTCCAAACAATTTTTGCAGTTACTTCAGGCACTATGTGGAGCCCATGGCTTGTTTTGATTTCGAATAGGGCAGTTACCGTCTGCCCTTTTTGGCCTCGGAAGGCACTTCACTCCTAACCAACTAAAATTTTACATCCTGAACTTTAAAAAGTGTGCTACATATATAACAAAATGCCTAGCATAATGGTTACATTTTCTTGAAACCATTTTCACTGTTTTTAGATTTTTCAAATACTTGTCTAATTGTTGCTAAATACTTAAACTTCATCTAAGTACCACGCGGATATAACAATGTATACCTTTTTCTACGGCGTGTTTGAATATATTTTCTGTTTCTTGATCATGGGTGACTGTATCTAAATACCTAAGCTTGTGGGGATTACGTACACCATTTGCAAAGCAAAAAACATTTAAACGGTTATTGATCAAAAGCAAACTCTTAAACTAATATAAATAATACAAAAATCATAAAATGAATGTTAGCCAAACATTTTTATTTTCTTGAGTTCTGTTATCTAACATTATATTAAGACCACGTAATTTTCTACAGTTACATACATAAGTAAGTGGCGCTACAGTCCGGAACGAACCTGGATCTCAACCTCTGTCCTAAGCTAACTACCCCCAGTTGCCAATCCGAGTAAGCTGACTTCTACTTGTGCATGCCAATAAAGGTGAGGACTTCCTCTACTGCGTCCGACGTCTGGCTGGGAATCGAAGACTCTGCGAGACGGAGTGTCATAGCTATCTTAAACATCCAATGCGGATTTTTGACAAGGCGCATGTCGCTGTACAGCTCGTATAGTTCTTGGTTGAATCTTCGTCTCCATAGCATTTCACCGTCAACGGGATGACCGGGTCTTAAATAGGATCTACTTAGTAGTTCTAGTGAGGGCTTTACTACTGAACTGCCTTCTTAGCCCGAAGAAAAAGCGGTTGGCAAGAGTAATTCCTCGTTTAATTTTTGACGAGATGTTGTTGTCAGAGTTAATAGCGGAGCCGAGATAGAAAAAGCCCCTTACTACCTCAAAGTTATATCTGTCAATGGTGACATTCTGTCCAATTCGTCGATGTTGTGTTCCCTTACGTGAAGACAGCTTGTCTTGCCCTTTTTTTACTGCTAAACACAATTTTGCCGCATTCTTCTATATACTAGCAAACGTGGATAGATATGACATCACGTTGAGTCCTACCAATGATGTCAATTTCGTCAGCGTATGCTAGCACAATCCTCTCAAGAAGTCACAAGGCAGCGCATCGGCTTGCCTAATCCTGTTTTGTAATGAATATGTCGGGGAGGTCGCCTCCGACTCTGATGGTGCAGCGAGAATTCTCCATCGTCATCCTAGTTTTGGCGGTATACCAAAACAAGACACTTCTCTGTATAGTTCGTCTCTATTAATCCCGTCAAATGCGGCTCTGAAATCGATGAATAGGTGGTGGGTATCGATTTTGACTCCATGGGTTTTTTCCAGGATGTGCCGAAGTGTGGAAATTAGACTTTCCTGACCCAAAACCACACTGATTAGGGCCGATCACGTTGTTGGTAAATAGTTTCAGGCGTTCACGTATAACGGCAGATATGATCTTGGGAAGCCTTATGCCTCTGTAGTTGGCGCAGTTCAGAGGGTCTCCTTTTTTGTCGATCGGACCAACGATGCTGAGTTTCCATTCTTCAGGAATACTATCATCCGACCAGATTTGGCTTATGAGTTTGTGGATGTTATTTACCATGTCATCTCTGAATGCTTAAAAACGCTCAGCGGGAAGGCCGTTATTTCGGGCAGCCATATTTAGCTTGAGTTTAGATGTTGCTATCCTCACTTCACTCAGATTGGGTGGTTGGCAGATTTCGCTGTCGTTGCCAATATTGAATGGTTCGTTCTGCCTGACAGCGGAATGTTGGTCGTCATCCCGTTTAACAGTCCCTAGAATGGGTTCGTCCATATCCATAGCATCGACTGTGTCTCAACTAAGATATAGGTTGTCAATCTTGACAGGATTCTGTTCGTGGCTTGTATCCTAGGCTTTGACGTTTTAAACGTTCGTAAAACTAGCGAACATAGTTCTTGGGGTGGCACCTCTCTATATACTCTATCGCGAGCTTTTCTTGTTCGTTTTTCTTCTTAATGAAAAGCCGGTGTTCTTATCTTCTTCATTGCCTACAGTGCTCAATGAAAGCTTCAATTTATACCGGCAGCTTAGCCTTGAAGACCTCGTTCTTGGCCGCGACCATCTTGTGGGTGGGCTCGAGAAACCTAGCACATCAGTTTCGGCCGATCTAATGACTTGTTGGCATCGTTGGTGGTATGGTGTTAATCGAGAGGTTTAGCGATATGCATTGCGAGACGATCTTGGCGGTCTCTTGCTATTGCAGTCTTTCGACATAAAATTTTTTCACAGTATTTCTGGATTGTTTTTACGTTGTGGATATCGACGTATTTACCTTTTCTGCAACAAGGTAGTGTTCCGAGTCGATGTGTTGTCCTGTATGTTATCCAACAGTGCTGCTAAAGAGGTTTTTTCTTCCTAGCTTTTCTTTAAAATCTCCCAGTGCGATTTAAACACTGGTTTCCTTAATTGTTGGAAACATAAGACTTTTTGCCTAAGTCTTACACATAATCCGCTGTTACTGCTCATAGGTTTCGCTAATGTCTTGGAAACATAAGACTTTTTGCCTAAGTCGGACACTTAATCCACGGTTTCTTCTCACTATAACACGCTCCGTCCAATTTTTGCCCGGCCCATTGTATTTCCAGGATGGCAGTTATGTCTGTAAGCAGCCTTAGGCCTGGTTAATGTTTTCACAACACAAGTGTAGATATGAAGTCGTTGTCCTTTTTTCGTTTTGCAGGGTCGTCAACAATAAGAACAGTACATTTCGAGGCTGGTTGCTTCGTTACAATGTATTTTTTCTACGGTTGGGTAGTTAACCAAAGCAAAACCCCCAACCTGGAGGACCAGTTCCAATTTATTAGATTCCCCTAAGACATGTGGTCATCAGTATCCACCACGGTATTGAGCTCATCCGCCACCATCTCTGTTTAAAGGCTTTGACTTACCCTTGAAATTCCTAGACAACCTTTTGTCCAAATATGTCGAAGTAGTTCGTCTAGGCTCATCTGGGATTGCAGGCTGGGTTTTCGTACCATTATAATCTGACCAGGCTGTTTATAGCGTTGCTTAGCAAGCCAAATCCGGTTGGATAAGACCAGTATCCGATGGTTCCCACTTGGATCGAGCACAATTGATGTGTAGTCAGCGTTACAACCACTAGACATTGCCATGTTAAAGCCAATTATAGTCTACCCTCGTTCTACAACGCCAAACCAATTCCATAGTTGGACAGACGGAGATTGCTAAATTAACGAACTTTTCTATTGTAAATTGATTACTATATTTTGAAATGTCTATCGTTTTGATTTCTTTGCTACAAATAAATGTGAACGAAACTTATATTTGTGATTTCGAAATCGGGGCAATAATAACTTCAGTGTCAACTTTTTAAACATATATCCCTAAGGCGAAAAGACTTTATTTTCTGTCTTAGTCTGGTTCTCAAGTATAGAACTTTCTTCTATGACTTTCGATCTGCAACCTTTAGCTCAGCGAAAATTGTATGAAATAATAGTAACGCCGATATTACTGATATGTTCAACCGAGTTTTAATTTTAATATTTATCGTTAGTAAACCAAAGATGGAACAAATTTACTTTAGCACAAACACGGTTTTTCCACATTTTTTTTATTCCACTCACTGTTTTATACTGATAATTTAGCAATTTTTTAAAATCTTCGCTCTGTTTTAGTTAGAAGTTATTAAACATTAAAATTTCAAAAAAAATCCCTATACAATTCAACCATTTTTGAAATTTCACACATAGCTGAATGATAAATAAGAAGAATAGTATTCTATTGCCAGCTAAAAAAAAATTAAATTCCGAACATAAAAAAAAATAATATATAAAAATATGAGTATGTAAAGTCGTCAGGCAGGCGCCATAGTCAACAGATTTTTTTGTTAACGGTACCCTGGGTGGACCGCTTCTCGGGAAAAAAGGTTTTTAACTCTCTTTCTGGGGACAGTCCACGCTCACGCAACTTCGTTGCTCCGCTCTGGGTATGTAAAGTCGTTAGGCAGTCGCCTAAGTCAAAAGTTTTATTTTGTTAACGGTACCCTACGTGGCCCACTTCGCGGGAAAAAAAGATTTTAACTCTTTCAACCAACTTGTGACATTTGGAACTTACCTGTGTGATAAGTAAAAGGAAGAACATTCCAATGCAGCATTAACAGAGGAGAATATAAAACAATACATATTTCCCAAAATACAGAAAAATGTAAATAATAAATACATTTAAACGCCAGCAACCTATATGATTTAACACTGATCAATGAACCAATTGATGAATTAAGTTCTGATGATTCCAATGATCCATCAAATATTAATAAATAATAATTAAAAAAATAAAATTTTTATTCTTTAAAACATTTTTTAAGTTATATTATTTTTATGGCAGTGCCAAGTTATCCACTGAGGTAAATAAAAAAAGCGAAATGTCAAACTATACATAATTTGTATGGAAATTTTACCCAAAAAATTAAAATTTGATTTAGTCATAACTTCTAAATTAAATGTAAGCGACGACTAAGTCAAAAAAAAGTGAAAAAATGAGTTTATACTAAAGTAAATTTATGCCCCAAAGATAATAGAGTCATACAGATGACTTACTGCATACAAGAAAAATTGTTTCATATGTTAGGATCTCGTTTCTCATGTGTGCAAGTACACACCGCCCTTCCGTACTATCAAGCTGGTGAGCAAAAGTTTCTGTTTTTTTGTTCTCAATCCGTCATCTGTTTTTCTGTATAATCCTTGGTAAGACTAAAGCCCCTTAACTTATAACTCTTCCTTCAAAATCCCCTCTCGATAATATCTCAGTCTCGTTTTAATCCAATCAACATTTCTTTATAAACTATCCACATGCAAACTGTAAAACCAATATAATCTTGACATCCAGATCGACTAACAACCTAAACTATTTTCTCTAATCTCGTTGCTTGCTATGTAAATTCTCCATTTTACTTAAAATCGGTGACATGACAAAAGATATTCAAATATTTTGCTACAATACTTGTTAACATTCGCTTGCCACAAAACCACAAGTGCCTTTGTTAAACTTAAAATAAATCCCAATTTGTTCAAATATTTCTAGACACAAGAATGCAACTCTCTGTAGGCCGAAGCATTAATTCTCGGATTAAAACAATCCTCATTTAATGTATCTACATGCAATTGCACGGTATGTGTGGCCATTGTCCAGTGGCTATAACCGAAAGCTTAAGAAAATCCCATGACCAATCGAGATTACTCTCTGGCAATGTGCTGAAACCTCCAGCTATTGTTGATTGTTGTGGAATAAGAAGCCTTACTAATTGTCCTCTTGATAGCAACAAATACCTGAACAAGGACTTAACTGCCAACAATAAATTTTGCCAAATTACAGTGCAAGTGTCGAGTGACTGTATGTGTGTCGCAGTGGGTGTGTACTGTCTTTATGGTAGAACAATGGCTTAAACGATTTATGTGTTTATAAATCTTTGGTGACATATTTAGAGAAAAGGTTCCTACTTGCGAACGTAATATTAATTGTAATGATTCAACTACTCGCTTATTAGTTCCGATGTAGAGCTAAAAATTGTGATTCGCTCTTTCCTCACATAGCCATACACACTTTTTGGATTTGCACCTAACCATAGTTCCATGAAGTTTTTCTTAACTCAAGCAAATAGCATCATGTTTCAACAATGAACGCAACTGTAATTTATGCTTTTATGGTGGAACATAAATTTTATAGCTTATTGCATTTGCAAAGTACATCAGCAGGAGCCTTTATTTATGTTCTTTAGCACTCACTGGGGCAACGATGTGAAGTTGCAAATTGAATTCCACCATCAATTCGAAGGCTAAGCTTCCTGGTAAATAGAATTATGGATGTTCCCTTTTTTTGCTTTTTCGTCCTTCTTACCGATTTTTTCCTCTCTTTCCATTGTGTCAGTGCTTTTGCAATATTTATAACCGACATAGTATGGTGGATGTGGACTCTCAAAAGGCTTATGTTGGTTTCAGTTCGTTTACCTCTGGGTAAAGTTATGGAATGTGAACGCATTATTTCGAGTGGAATTTTGTGATAGGTGTTCTGCCATTCAGTTTCAAAGGATACGTCATCACTTTGAAACTCAATCGTTATAAGTAACAAAAAAAAAACAAAGATACGTATCGGAGGGGAAGTATTTCGGTGAAAATCACAAATTTTATATTATGACATTCATCTTAGGTACTCCAGATGTTATTTTCATTAGTTTGATTCCATAGAAAGATTTTAAAATAACTATATCCAGATAAGTTTAAGGTTATGTAAACTTATGAACGCATTACAAAATCAATTAAATCAAGGTTAAAAATGTTTTAGTTGGTTCGGCGAAGTTCTTAATACTCTATACCATTCCATCGGTGAAATGAACAAAAAGGGCCAATCTACAATTTTTAACACGAAATTTGGAAGATAGCAATTTCCATCGTTAAAATGAAATATGGGGCTGATCTACATTTTTAACACGAAATTTGGAAGACAGCGATTTTGAAAACGGTTTGTTTCTAGAAAAGACTTTTTTTTTTAATTAATTTGGAGACGAATTTTATGGGTCAGCCGTCTCTTAATATGTTGCTCAAACTCTTATAGAATTTCTTTGAAATCTACTCAAAGACCGGGCATGGATCGGCATTGACTTTATACGACTTTAAGATTTTTAAATCATGTTGCACAAAACATTTATCGAATATCTTTGAGCTTTTCATAAATTTAGAAAAACGCCTCCAAAATATTTGCGTGTTAAAACTATATTGTGTATATATACTGTTCGATTTTTTTTTATTTCCTTAAAAATTTTAAGATTATTTTTATTATTTTTATTTCCGTCAGAACTTTTTTTCGATTTTTGACATTTGAACGCTAAAGGCTTGAGCCAAAACAAAACACCACAAACTTAGCGGATACACTAACTAACAATGCTTTTTTTAAGGAAAAACTCTCCCCAAAAAGTCGGCCTGGTTCACCGTAATAATAATTATTTTTTTGGTGAAAAAGATAATGTACTCTCCGGGAGCAATTATTTAACATTTGCCTGTTACTCCAACTCTCCATCCTTATGTGAGAACCAATCCCATGTTCGGGGCTTGAATTACTTTAGGGTGGTTGCCCTTTTCTATTGCATCTCGTTCATTACGTTTTAACTTTCTCTTATAAAGCGAAAGATATTGTTTTCGTGAAAATTTTCGACCTCGAGGTTTTCATTGATTCTAACATTACGATGAACTCAAAAAAGTGGTTTTTGGAATTCCGTCCGTAGCGTCGGTTCGTCGGTCCGTCTGTCCGTACAAGTCACTCCAGCCTATACGACTTGACCGATTTTCTTCAAGCTTCGTATCCAGCGCTTTTTTGGTCATAATTCCGTTTTTTTTTGCTTTTAGCCATATTGTTACCGGTACCTGCCATATAAAAATCAAACATAACCCCAATTTGCTCAAAAACAGCTCTAAAGGTTTTGATTAAACTTTTTATATGCTTTAAGCATGTTAGTTTCAACAAAACTACATATCCAGTTTTTTCGAGACAATCCATATAACGGATTTTTGCGTACAGGCAATTTAAAGGACATTGTCAATTTCTCGCAAAGTATTTTGCCAAATTGAATGAAATTTAATTCGTAAACTACTATTACAGTTTTCATGAATGCCACATAATTGATTTTGGCTTAATTATCCCCAAACAAAAATTTCAGTTTTGGCCAAAAACGGAAAATCATGAACACCGATTACTTTCAATTACGGAATAAACGTTCGTATAATCTCATTTCGACATCATTCATATCCTTCTAGCATCATTAATCGAAATAAATATTATTGTGTCGCTTTGAAAGAGAAAGTTGCGTACGATCCAGTCGTGGACCCACCACTAGTTTATATAAGAACTACCTCAAGACCGATTAATTGTTCCACCTGTAAGTAGTTAATACCCTCTTCTCAACTTCAATCTGTTTCGCTCCTTGATCTTCTGATGATTTGCAAACTATGCTATATGTGCATATTCTAAAGAGGTACTGGTGTCGAAGTACCCATGAACTGTTGAAGTAGTTGATATCTCCATGCTCCCATTTCGTCAACTAATAAGCCACTAATCATTCTCGCTGTCTAACTTCCTCTGGTTTCTCAGGCCCAACCCCTTTACCACTTTCGGTTGGTTATACAATTTGACTTTTTCGCTAACGCTACAGCTTCCTTTCCCTCTTAAATCTTTGTCTTATAAAGGTACTTACTTTCTGCTGCTAGAGGTATCTCTCTCTCCCACGACCGGTGGTAGGACCTTGCAATTCAGAGGGGACCTCATCTAATGCAATAAAACTACAATTTAACGCAATATGCGGGACTAGATTTTTCTCACAATCTATGTGAATATGAACGGATTAGTTGAGACAACTTTTTATTGACAACGGATACTACCCGGATGATTTTTCAGATCATCACGAGAGCAGGGCCAGTGATAAATCTGACTTAGACCTCTTGCGCAAAAGTTCATCGGGCTTATTACATCGTGCCACTAAGCTATCTCATTTAATTCTCCAGATTTAGTGCTTTGATCGTAGAGAAAGATGGCCTGTGTGATATTCAACATTTGCTCACTTGGTGCTCTAAAGTCTTGCAATGTCCTGCTTAGATACATTGCCACCTTAGATGACGATTTTACCCAATACCAGAATATAAGTGTGCAGTATAGATATACTCGCATTCACTTTGCTCGCATTTTGGCTGATTGAAATTCGACAAAATCGTGATGGCTATACTAAGTCCGTTGTCTGTCATCCAAGCTTTTATCAATTTAACTTCTAAGCGTTTTTTCTGCAGGTAACATCTGTATCCACAGAATCCCTTTAATGAATATTATTACAGAGGTCAGGTTCTAATATCGAATTCTACTATGATCCCGACCAGACTTCTTTAGTTGTCAATTCGCAATCGCTAAGGTAACCTTTGAAAAATTTGTTAATGATGTCCATCTCCTACTCATTATTTTCATATATGTAAGAATGTTAAGGAAGGTGTCCAGTCTGAAACGCTTATCAGCGATTTATTTTGGCAGACCAGATTTAGTACTGATCATCAAGACTTCGCGCTTGTCAACTTTGCTTTAAAAATACCAGTAGCCTCACGTTAAAAGTTACGTGTTGTAGAACGTGGGTAGACTCTAATTGGCGTTAACTTGGCAATGCCCAGTGTTGTAATTCTGACTACACATCAAGTGCTTATTTTTTACCTCCAAGTGGTAACCATCGGGTACTGATCTCATCGAGTGTTGACAGCAACAATATAAACAGCCAAGTCATGGCCCCGTGTCTTAGGGGAATCTAATAAATTGGAACTGGCCCTCCAGGTTGGGGTTTGGCTTTGGGTTAACTAACCACACATTTAAAAAAACCATTGTTACTAAGCAACAAATACTCTCGGAAAGGACTGATTTTATTACTGACGACACGGCTAAACGAAAAAAGGACAACTACGTTTGTATCTACACCAGGAATGTGAGAACATTTAACATGGGATGGGCAAAAAGAGGATGGAAAATTGTGACATCTACTACGGATCGTGTTATAGTGAGCAGAAACAGCAACTTTTCGGATGCGGATTTGTTATAAGTGCCGGACTTAGGCGAGAAGTCTTATGCTACCAAGACATTAGCAAACACATTGTAATAATTCGCATAAAGGTTAAATTCGCGAACATAAGCCTTATATGCGCTCACGCCCCAACGGAGGAAAAATATGACACAGCTAAGGTCTGCTTCTATCAATTCCTTGACAAAACCTATGAGCGACTACCGAAGTACGATGTTAAAATCGTGCTGGGAGATTTTAACGCAAAGGTAGAAGAAGAAGACATCTTTAGCAGTATTGTCGGAAAAGATAGCCTACACAATCAACGAACGGTAAATCATATTGACCACATAGCGATTGACAAGAGGCACGCATCCAGTATTTTGGATGTCCGAACATTCCGACGAGCTAACTTCGACTCGGACCACTACCTTGTTGCAGCCAAGGTTAAAATGCGAATATCCACCACGCCACAAAAATCCAGAAATACTGTGAAAAATGTAATGTCAAAGACTGCAATCGCAAGAGACCGCCAATACCTTCGCGCAACGAGTAACTCTAAACCTCTCGATTAACACCATACCACCAGCATCGAATGTCGAAGAATAATGGCAACGATGCCAACAGGCCAATAGATCAGCCGCATCTTATGTGCTAGGTTTCTCGCGCCCACCAGCAAGAAACCCCTGGTATGATGAGGAATGCCAACAGATGCTCGCAGCCAAGAACGAGGCCTACAAGGCTAAGCTGCAGGTGAAGACGAGAGCTGCCGTTGAGCTCTATAGGCAGAGAAGAAGGAAAGAACACCGGCTTTTCAGAGAGAGAAAAAAAGAACAAGAACAGCGCGCGAAGTAAAAGGAACTATGTTCGCAAGTTTTGCAAAAGTGTAAAACGTCAAAGACAAGGATACAAGGCTCAAACAGAATCCTGTCGAGATGAAGGAAGAAATATCGTACTTGAGGCACAGTCGATGCTGAGGATATTGAAGAACCACTTCTGCAGACTGTTAAACGGCGACCTGAGTTAAGCCACCCGACCTGAGTGAAGTGAGAATAGCAATATCAAAACTGAAGCTTAATAAGGCTGCCGGAAATGACGGCCTTCCCGTCGAGGTTTATAAAGCTGGCGGAGATGACTTGGTAAGTAGCATCCAGCAACTCGTAAGCCGAATCTGGTCGGAAGAAAGTATGTCTGAAGAATGGAACCTCAGCATCGTTTGCCCGATCCACAAAAAAGGAGACCCTCTTAACTGCGCCAACTAGAGAGGCATAAGTCTCCTTGTCGGAAAACATAGCCTAGATAGTATCTACATAGCAGATCCTATCTGCCGTAATATGTGAACGCCTGAAACCGTTTACCTACAACCTGATTTGCCATTATCAGTGTGGTTTTAGGCCAGGAAAGTCCAGAACCGATCAAATCTTTACACTCCCAAGAAATCCAAATCGATACCCACCACCTGTTCATCTATTTCAAAGCCGCATACGACAGCATTTATACAAACGTCATCGTTTGTATAAGATGACGATGGAGAATTCTCGCTGCTCCATCAGGGTCGGAAAAGACCTCACCGACACAATCGATACCAAAAAAGGATTTAGGCAAGGCGATGCGCTGTCATGTGAATTCTTTAATCTGATTCTTGAAAGGATTATGCCAAACTCACAAGCTAACACCAGCGGCAGAATTTTCTAAAAATCTGTACAACTAATAGCATACCCAGACAATATTGACATCATTGGTAGGACCCAACGTGATGTCAGAAAGAAGCGGCAAAAATGAGTTTAGCAGTAAATGAGTGAAAGACGAAGTATATGCAGTCAACACGAAGGGACGCACAACATCGACGAGTTGGACAGAACGTCACCATCTCGGCCCCGCTATTAACTCTGACAACAACATCTCGTCAGAAATTAAACGCTGTTTCTTCGCGCTAAAAAGGCAATTCAGTAGTAAAGCCCTCACTCTAATTACTAAGGAGATATTATATGAGACCCTGATCACCCCCAGTCCTGCTCTACGGCGCTGAAGATTGGACCGTCTCAAAAGCGGATGAAGAAATCCTTGGTCGATTTGAGAGGAAAATTCTTCGGAAAATCTTCGGTCCCGTTTGCGTTGACGGGCTATGGAGACGAAGATTCAACCAAGAACTATACGAGCTGTACAGCGACATGCCCCTGGTCAAAAAACTCCGAGTTGGACGTTTAAGTTGGCTAGGACATGTGGACACCAATACTCCGGCTCGCATAGTCCTCGATTTCCAGCGAGACGTCGGACGCAGTAGAGGAAGACCTCGCATTAAGTGGCGCTCACAAGTAGAAACCGTCCTCAACCAACTTGGAGTGCGCAACTGGAGGTAGTTAGCTAAGGAGCGAGCTAATTGGAGAAGCATGTTGGTTGAGGCCCAGGTCAATTCATGACTGTTGCGCCACTTAAGTAAGTAGTAGCCTCACGATCAAAACGTTGTTTTTCCATAAGCTACTGAAGTTGCATCTTTTGTATTGCCGGTCATATTTTTCCGAAGCTCCCTAATGTATGTGTTTGGTGATTTAAAAGCGACCAACGGATTAGTAAGAGTTGTCTGAGTTGTCTGAGCTGGTGTATGTGTAATCACCGGGGTCACAAAGCTTATAGCCCTCCACGCCATATTTTTGCGATTTACTCGGATTAAATTGGTGAAATTGGAGGGGATAATGGACTCGTTTACAGGCAATTGTTCTCATGAGGTCCTAGAATTGGCGAATTTCAGTTTCAAGATTTGCAGCAGGTCTGTAGTTTTGGCCAATTAATCACTCCCACTCATAGGATTCTCTGCAAAATGAGCAAAACTCAGAAGAAACTGAAATCGATTGACGGACATTATTTGAAAGACAAACGCATTTGAAACTAGTGAAGGTTGCACGGCTGGGTCGTACGCGACTTTCTCTTTCACAACGAGTCATTTGTCGTTTTTAACAATTTTGCCAAAATACACAATAATATTAATTTCGATATATGATTCAAGAATGGTATAAATGCTGTCGAAATGAGATTATACGGACGTTTATTCCGTAATTGAAAGTAATAGGTGTTCATGTTAATGATATCTAATGATTTTCCGTTATTGGCCAGAACTGAAATTTGCGTTTGGGGGATAATGGGGCCAAAACAAAGTGCATGGAACTCATGAAAACAGTAATAGTAGTATACAAATTTAATTTCATTCAATTTGGCAAAATAGTTGGCGAGAAATTGACAATTTCCTTCATATGGGCTAAATGCAAAAATACGTTATATAGATTTTCTCGAAAGTTTTATTGAAACTTATAGGATTATAGCATCAAAATCGTCATAGCTGTTTTTGAGCAAATTGAGGTTATGTATGATTTTTATAAGTCAGATACCAGTAATAACATAGTTACAACAAAACAAAAAAAAATAACTTAGAATAATGACCAAAAAAACGCTTGATACGAAGTTTGTGGAAAATTTGTCAAGTCGTTTAGGCTGGAGACGACAGACGAACCGACGGACGGTATTCCAAAAGCCACTTTTTTAGTTCCGCCATCATCAAAATGTTAGAATCAATCAAAATCTCGATGTCTAAGATTTTGACGAAAACAATATCTTTCTCTTTATAAGAGAAGGTTAAAAATAATACTGGTACTTTAGTACAGTGATATAGATGGGTATTTCACAACGTACATGATCAAACGTAGCTTTTTTTATTTCTGGTATAGAAGTGTCGTTCCAATTTTTATCCCGTGACCTTTGGGTGAATTCCGAACAATTCTTTGTATTAATATTTTCCTAGGTAGCAGTGAGTATGCAAAATTCCTCGCTTAAGGTTACCATATGCCTAAAATAGACATGACATCACATTTTATTAAATAGCCCTGGGAAATACTCCGGATACACTCCTATAAATATAAAATATAATGCAGAACTTGTTTAGTTTCGTCTCCTTTTCCCCATTGTAGACTTGACAACAAAAAACCTTAGGTTACCCAGGGTTTTAAGTTAATATCTAAACATACCTACCTCTCTTTTTGGCCACTTACTTTTGTTTTTAATTCCATTCTTTGGTTAATTCCTTGTATTGTTCTCCAAAACTTGCCATATATTTTATTTAAAGTGCATAAACAGGGTTAAATAGCTACTAAGCCCTTTTCTTTTACTTTTGCAAACTCAATTGAATTACTATGGCATTCCATTGGATACATATATCGGGTAGGAATGGAATTTTCCAGCAATTTTATGAAACCCCATTGCAAATGCATGGTAATGTATTTTTAATGCAAACATAATTGTTCTGGCTTCTAGGCTCAGCATAAATTATTAATGATGTTGTACCGTTGGCCAGGGTGTAGAAGCTGCTATAATTCATAAAAATTATACATGACCTTCACGTCAAATTTGGTAGAATAATTAATTTAGGACATATCATGAATATGTCTAATTCTGTAAGTTTGGGTTATATCGGTTCATAAACGGCATTTGTTTAAAAATACCTCAAGTAATAAATCACCCCCAGAAAGCTCTAAACCAAAATCCTAAACTATGCCTGTTTCTCATAGGAAAACAACAAGAAATTCCCTTCCATTGTAGGCTACTGACAGGTAATTTCCTAGCAGTTCTTAATCATTCACACTGTACGATACAACTCAAATCCTATGCCAGACTCAACACTCCATTGGGAGTGTAATGCTATGAACGTGTAGCTCCAGTCATTTTAACTTCTTGCCACCTCATCAATACATATATGTTTATATGTATTTCCAGTACACCAAAGCTTGATATTTACGATCTGCCATTCCATTTCAATTCTCAAGGTACCATCAATCAAAATCAAGTGAACTTCCTTAATTCACATCGATTAATGTCAATGTCATTCAATGATAGGAATAAGAGTGCCACAGGCTATAGCCATCTGCTGTTTACAGATTATTCTACAAAGGAAACAATTCATTGGGTATGTTTGTGTATCTATTGGGTTCTCCCTTATTCGTTATTTATTGTTAAAATTTCTTAATTGAGTATTAGATTGTTTGAACGAAGAAAATATACACGTTGACATTGTTTCTTAAAGGTGTTGATATAGTAATTACAAAATGTGAGAACATTTTGTATCTTTTACTAATATGTGTATGTTTTCGGGATATCCTTGCCATAACGGGGTCATGGCTAAAATGAGCTTATCCGATAGTGGGGAGAGTTCACTGATTTGTACAAAGGGTGTCTTCTAATAAAAGATTTTGTAATATATTTTCAATAAACTGACGCATATAAATGGAATAATTCCTTAAGCGGGGGCTAAGAAGCAATTTGAGTGAGGTCAATTTGGGTGCAAGGAATAACTTAACGGCCAATAACTTCAAATGGGGAGTAACAGAAGGGAAGTACGACTTGCACTATTTTGTAGGAAACAATTTCACTTAATCTTTAATTTTCGAGCAGTAGTTGTACATTGTTAATTATTAATTGCTAAATTTTTTTTATATATAAACTTAATAATCAACAAATTTTCAAATTATAAGTGAAAAATACCAACACAAAATTTGCTGTTTTTCTAGTTATTGACGGTGCAGGGAAATAACTTCACGGTCAATAACGTAACATAGAAAATAATTTTTAATATTTTTTATGAAGGTTTTTTTGTTTTTTTTTTTTATTTATTACTAGATGACCCGACAGCGTTGTTTTGCATTCAAATTTTAAAACGTATTTTTGAATGATAATTTGTATATATATATAGGATTGGGGTGGATGGATTTTCAAGGTAAAGGGTCCAGTTTTAGCTATCATTCCATCACTAATGATTTTATATTAAAATTTGGTATGTTAAATAGAAATTAATATAGATTTTATCTTTGATTATTCTGCTTGTTTTCCGGAGGCTGGTGGAAATCTTCATAGACACGATGAGCACGTGCCCACAGTAGTGTGAGATTTTTACTCACTAAAATTGCAACAATTTTTGTATTTGTATTGAAACTAAGTATGCGATATATCTAGTAATTTTTATGTTTGGCATGTAACTTTTCTTTGAGAGTTCCTAACTTTTCCGCAATTTACAGTGCGATTTGTTATTACCAGAACAAAACCAAGGGTTTAATTCTTTGAAGACGACGCAATAAATTTGATTCGGCAAGAATTTTGATGAACATTGTGTTAACGTTGGTTTTATCTTTAACCGCGGGAATATCCAGATCTCTGAGTAGATCTCCTTTCCTTATGCACCACTGCGAAACAGCTTAAACAACGGCCCCACCGCCAATTAATGTGATCGGCATAAACGACTATAGAAAACTGCATACCTTGATTAAATCGTTACCATTATCAGGGTATCAAGTAACTTCATTAAAAAACGAGTGGTGGGTGCACGACTGGGTCGTACGCAACTTTCTCTTTCACAGCAAGTTAATTTGACGTTTGTAACAATTTGGCCAAAATACACAATAATATCTCTTTCGATTGATAATGCTAGAATGATATAAATTATGTGGAAACGAGATTATACTAACGTTTATTCCATAATTGAAAGTAATCGGTGTTGATTTTAATAATTATGATTTTGCATTATTGGCCAAATTTTAAAATTGCGTTTTTCACCAGATGCCGTCAACATTGTCAAGCGAAACAAACAGCAAAAAGAGGGTGAAGAAAGTTTAACAAAACGCGCTCTGCCTTTATTTATACTCACTTTCGATAAAACAGAAAGCCTGAAAAAAAATGAAATAAAAACAATACTTAATATTGTTGTAAAAATCGAACGGATGCGTAAGGATTCAAAACTAGTTCCTCAGTGTAAGCGCTTCCAAGGATATAATCATACATAAACCTGTTGTCGAAAGAGCCGTGGTGTGTAAAATGTGCCGGAAATCATCTGACGGTAGATTGGGGCAGATAAGAAAACTCCTGCTATTTGCAATAATTGTAAATTGTAATTGCGAAGTATCTAAAGATTTGCAAAAAAGGTGGATGAAACTTACTAATAAAATTTCACGGAAATTAAATTTAACTTAGAAAAAGCCAAAAAGATCGCCTAAACTTATGTCAAAGCCAAAGCAGGCAACAATCGAAAAACAAAAACGCTCTACATCCATCAAACAAGGCTCGAGGTAGAGCATCACCATATATAAAAGAGTGTATCAAACATTCGATTGATTTTAAATTAGAAGTCGAAACAATGCAAGTTTACTCTATACAAGTTAAAAGCAAACAATACTTTCTGAAGATATCTACTATTTACTGCCCACCATGATGCAAGGTTGAGAAAATTGACTTTGAAAACTTGCTTAATTCCCTTGGACAGCGTTTTGTCATCGAAGGGGACTTTGATGCAAAACATACATTCTGGGGATCAAAATTCATATCACAGAAAGGTAGGATGGTTTACGATGTTGGTAGAAAGTACAATACCAAATTTTATTCTACGGGAAAACCAACTTAGTGGCCAACTGATGTTACAAATACCATATTTGATCGATTTTTTCATCGTAAAAGGTATGCCGTCCAATCGAATAAAAGTTGAGGAATGCTTTGATATTTGCTCTGATCATTCTCGGGTCATTCTAACAACGAGCGAGTCTATCATTTGAAATGAAAACGCACCCAGCCTAACAAATAGAAAAACTAACTGGGAAGGCTTCAAAAACGATATTGAAAATAATATTCGATTGGGTGTATCGCTTAGATCCCTATTAGAACTCGAAGTCGCGGTTGACTCCTTTATCGATATACTGTCAAAAAAGCAGCTTGGAATAATACTCCTCAACAACGCAAAATACAAAGCTATAGCAATACCTAGTACTCATGGGTAATAAGGGATTTGCTTAGACAAAAAAGAAAAGCTCGAAAAAGATGGCACCAAACTCGTGCATCGCAAAATAAAACACATCTCAATCGGTTGAGTAACATGCTATCAAATGCTTATACGCAAAGCCTAACCACTGGAAAAAAATAGAATTATTCACTTTGGAAAGCAATTAAAGTCATAAATCGGCCAAAAACCGCTATCTCAAGGAAACATTTAAACCTTTTGATAGTCCAGAAAAAATTAATTTATTCGAGAGTACAACCGATACTAGTTTAGTTAGATATTGCCGAGAGAAGTTTGCCAATCTTAAACGGGAAATACAGAAATTAAAGCCTAAAAACTCCGGGTTATTCAAAAGTATAAACTAAACCCCTGTACATTGTAAATGCATCAATTAGATTAGAATACATACCCAGACAGTGGAATTTCGGGGAAGTGATTATGGTTCTCAAACCAGGAAAATAACCGTATGAAATAAAATCTTACAGACCTATTTCACTTCATCCAATAATTTGAAAGAGGCCTTCAACACAAACTTAGACAGGTTCTGCCTGAAAAATTGTATAAAATCCTCGTGTCGTATCTTGAGCGTAAACTCTTCCGTGTGAAACTTGTAAACGAATATTCGGAGTTCAAAGAAATATTGGCAGGAGTAACCCAAGGAAGCGTCCTTGGCCCACTTTTGTGCCTCCTATTTACACGTGATATACCCCAACCAACGATACAATAGTTGAAACGCTTGCTGACGATACAACTATACTAGCAGTTGCCAAAACAATAGAGGAAACAAATATGAAATTACAATACGCTCTTAACGAGGTTAATGAATGGATAAAATCCTGGCGGATTGCACTTAACGAGAGCAAATCGATTCATGTAGACTTTCGTATAAGCGGACAAACAATTTGCCAGTATTTCTCAATACGGTTCGAGTTCGAGTTTTGCAAATGAAGCGAAATATCTCGGGATGACACTCGAAGAACTTAAAAGTAAATACAGAGAACTGTACTGGTTACTCGGAAAATATTCGAAGTTTAACCTTGATCACAGGCTGCTATTATACAAGCAGGTGCTAAAGCACTTGTACCAGTGCAACGAATCCAAATATTTTACAAGCTTGTGAAAACAAAATGTTAAGATCATTCGTCAATGCGTCGCTGTATATAAGGAAAGACGCAGAGATCTGGGTATGCCCGCGGTTAAAGATGAAACGGATTCGGAAACGGATACACAACGGTCCTCCGAATTTATTGCGGCGTCTTCGAAGAACTAAGCTCTTAGAGTTGGCCCGATAATAACAAACCGCGTTATAAATTGGGGAGGAGCAAGAACTCTCACAGGAAAGTTGCCTGCCAAACATTCATAACTCGTGATAAAAAATTGCTAGATAAGTCGTATACTTAGTTGCAATAAAAATGCAAAAAGGGTGGTGGTTTTAGTGGAGTTAAAATGTCCCACACTACTTTGTGCACGTGCTCATCGTGTCTTTTGAGATTTCCACCACCCACAAAAAAAAACAGTTCGCGAGCAATTTCATTTCGAAATCGATGTTTTTGGCAGCTGATATAGGACGTTTGGAACTTTGTGCAACGTTTGGAAGCACCTTTCGGATGAGTTCAGATTTCGATTCGGTCCCTCACAGAAAACGACGGGAAATTGAATACAGCCGAAGGAAATTTCAACAGTGATTTTGCCTTGACAGATGTCCAGAAATTGCTTTGAAATACTTCTCCAGAATAGCCACTCTGCAGTTAGCTTTGCTGCAAAACTATGGCCATCGCACTATTCTTGGAAATGTTGCACGTTGAATGTTCATTTATTTATATATTCAATGGCAACTTGAGTGCTGAAAAAGCAGTTCGACCGCTTTTTAAAAATGTAGGTGCAATTCCAGATAAGGCAAATGCAAGTTCAATATCATGGGAGCGTATCGTTGCCAAAATCAATTAAATCAAAAGAACCTCCAGTTCTCTTGCTCACGGCTTTCATGAGAGTGTGTCTAAGGCAGATAATACCTTGTCCGACATCAATCAACTAATATAAACATTTGGATGTAATATTGTAAAACGCATCAATGTTCGTATTTTATTTCACGAAAGCAAAGCATCTTCGAGGGTGTTATTCTCTAACGATCTAACAATTTATACTTGCTACCCAATTACTATTTATAGCTAACTAATTGTTAACGCAAATTGAAACACTCGTCGATTCTTATGGACTTTTACAAATATTTAAACAAAATTAGCAAAATCGGTTAAGGAGCTTACGATTTTAAATATATTAAAAAAACGGATTACAAATGGGCGAGGTCAAGTTCCTTTCTTTAAAAAAAATTAGTAAATCGGTCCACCGAACATTTAATAAATTTTTAAAAACATATGAGAAGGCTGCAATCCACTGTGTATTACACCCCATCCTTATTAAATTAATATTCCTTAAATGTGGGCTATATTGCAAAGAAATATTAATATTGACATTGTCGCAACATACTGTTCAGACAATTTATCAAAATCTTGTATGGTTCTACTGCATATGGTATGGCGTATGGTATACAAATGGTTTTTGTAGGAAAACGCCTCTAAAAACTGGACGTGGGTTTAAGCAATCTATGGACAAAATAATTATTTTATCAAACCCAATGATTTTGCTTTCAATTATCGAATATTTTAAAATTTTACCGAAATTTGTTTTTTTTATTTAAAACGCCCTCAAAAAGTGGGAGTGGAAAAAAGCATATAATGTTCAGTAACTTTTTAAAAATCAGCTACAGATTGGCCAAAAATAACGTTTTTTTAAATGGTAGGCGTGGCAGTGGGCGCATATTAAAAAGTCTTACATTTGTTCGAACAGCATGTACAAGGATCAGAGGTACCAATCTTCATTATCCTAGCGCAAAATTTAAGGCCCAAACAGGTGACCTACGGACGGACGGACGGACAGAATCGAGCGATTCTAAGTCGATACATATGCTTTAAGATATATCAAGCTTTATTATTTCTTTACGTTACAAACTATGTATCAAAACAAATATACCCCTCTGGGATAGGGTATAAAAACGAACATTAAAAAAATTGTTCCCAACGAACGACATTTGATTATATAATATAGAAGATTTCATGTGTGACAAAAAAATTGCTACAAAAAACAATTGTCACACAAATTTAGTGCAAAAACAATTGTCGCAAAAAATTGTCCCAACAAATATATATCATGAAGATGGCGTCGTAACAACGATCCATACATAATGTATGGGAAAACAAATTTTCTTCATAATTTTTTTCCAGACTGTTTTGGGTAATTTCCTTCTGTATTCTTCTTGTTTGGTTGGATACCAGCCTGGATTGGTGGGAGTGATTGAAATCGGCCTAGGCGTTCTTGAGTTTTAACTAACGTCACTAGCTTTTATATTTAAATATATTTATTAATTCAAAACGCTATAAAATATTGGTATGTTACCTGCGAAGCTGATTGCTTGTCTGTAGTGGTTAGCATATGAGTTCATATTAAAAAGAACTTTTTTTGAAAAATCTCGAGCTTGTACGCGAACATCCTTATTTTTTTGTCCGTGGGCTGGTGGATATCTCGAAAGACACGTTCTCATCGTGCCCAAAGTAGTGTGCGATTTTAACCCACTAACACCACCACACTTTTTAACTTTCTCTTATAAAGAGAAAGATATTGTTTTCGAGACAACTTTCGACCTAGGGATTTTGATTGATTCTAATATTACGATGATTGCGGAACTCAAAAAAGTGGTTTTTGGAATTCCGTCCGTCGTTTCGTCTGTCGTCTCCAGCCTAAACGACTTGACCAATTTTCCTCAAACTTCGTATCAAGCGTTTTTTTGGTCATTATTCTAATTTTTTTTTGTTTGGTTGTAGCCATGTTATTACTGGTACCTACCATATAAAAATCATACATAACCTCAATTTGCTCAAAAACGGCTATAACGATTTTGATTAAACTGTTTATATGCGATAAGCATATTAGTTCCAACAAAACTGCATACCCAGTTTTTTTTCGAGAAAATCCATATAACGGATTTTTGCATTTAAGCCATATAAAGAAAATTGTCAATTTCTCGCAAACTATTTTGCCAAATTGAATGAAATTTATTTTGTATACTACTATTACTGTTTTCATAAGTTCCACATAATAACGGAAAATCATTATTATTAGCATGGACACTGATTACTTTCAATTACGGAATAAACGTTCGTATAATCAAATTTCGACATTGTTTATATGATTTTTAGCATCGTTAATTAAAATAAATATTATTGCGTATTTTGGCCAAATTATTAAAAAAACGTAAAATTTACTCGCTGTGTAAAAGAAAGTTGCGTATGACTCAGTAGTGCACCCACCACTCGTTGTATTTGTATTGCAACTAAGTATGCGACTTATCTAGCAATTTTCTTTATCACGAGCAATGAATGTTTTTCAGGTAACATTCCGGTGAGAGTTCCTGCTTTATTCGCAATTTATACCGCGGTTTGTTATAATCGAGTTAAATCTAAGGGCATAGTTCTTTGAAGACACCGCAATAAATTTGTTTCGTCAAGAATTGGGAGGACCTTTCTGTAAACGTGTCTCAATAAACGTTTTTTATTTTTGCGTGCAAAATTTTTCGTTTTATCTTTAATAGCGGGAATACCCAGATCTCTGCGTAGATCTTCATTCCATACATACCACGGCGCATTGTCGAATGATCTTAACATTTTGTTTTCAAAATTTTTTTAAATATTTAGATTCATTTCACTGGTACAACCCCATAGTTGTATACCATATGTCTAGACCGGCTTTAGCACTTGCTTGTATAATAGAAGCCTGTTATCCAGGTTAAGCTTCGAATATATTCCGAGTAACCAGTACAGTTCTCTGTATGTATTTATTTTCAAGTTCTTAGCATTTCTTTATTATATGCGACTTTTGTCATTTTAATTTTGCATCGAGCGTCATCCCGAGATATTTCGCTTCATTTGCGAAAGGGACTCAAACCGTATTGAGATATACTGGCAAATTGTTTGTCCGCTCCAGGACTTTGTCCATTCATCAACTTTGTTTTGTAATTTCATATTTGTTTCCTCAATTATTGTGCCAACTGCTAGTATAGCTGTATCGTCAGCAAACGTGGCAACTATTGTATCGTTTGTTTGTGGGATATCACGTGCATAGGAGGTACATGAGTGGTCCAAGGAAACTTCCTTGGGGTACTCCTGACAATATTTCTTTGAAGTCCGAATATTCATTTCTAAGTTTCACACGGAAGAGTCTATGCTCAGGATACGACACGAGGATTTTCAGGCAGAACTTGTCTTAGCTTGCATTGAAGGCCTTTATGAGCAAATTTTCTTTTCTTCGAAAATTACATCAGTAATTCGATGAACTTGATCCACAGTTGAATGTTTACTTCTAAACCCAAATTGGTGGTCAAATAAAAGTCATCTCTGATCAAGATTGGGATGTAAGTGACCGAGTAATATCCTTTCAAAAACTTTTGAAGTTATTGGAAGAAGTGTAATAGGGCTACAAGATTTTATTTCATTCGGTGATTTTCCTGGTTTGAGAACCATAATCACTTCTGCGACTTATGTCTGTCTTGGCATGTATTCTAATCTAATTGCTGCATTTACAATGTAGAGGAGTTAAGTTAATGTTTCTACAGGAAACATTTTAAGAAGTTCTTCTGTAATTTGGTCATAACCCGCAGCTTTTTTAGGCTTTAATTTCTGTACTTCCCGTTTAAGCTAGGCAATACTTGCATATCTAACTGGATTACTATCGGTTGTAGTCTCGAATAAATTAATGTTTTTTGGACCATCAAATGGTTAAAATGTTTCCTCAAGATGTGCGACTAAAAGTCTGCTTTTCCTTATAGCTTTTTACCCAAACGTCTTGAGTTACCCTAATTGGTGGAATAGCGGTTTTTGGCCGTTTTATGACTTTAAGTGAATAATTCGATTCTTTTCCAGCTGTTAGGCTTTGCAGATAAGTTTCTACTGCACGTTGCTCAAGCGATTGAGACGTGTTTTATCTTGCGGGGCAAGAGTTTGGTGCCATATTTTTCGAGCTTTTCTTCTTTGTCTCACCAAATCTTTTATTTCCCATAGATACTTGACATTACTATAGCTTTCTATTTTGCATTGTTGAGGAGTATTATTCCATGCTGCTTTTTGAACGGTATCGATAAAAGAGACAAGCGCGACTTCGAGTTCTAATGGGGGTCTAAGCGATACACCCAGTCGAATATTATTTTCAATATTGTTTTTGAAGCCTTCCCAATTGGTTTTACGGTTTGTTAGTCTGGGTGGGCTTACATTTCTAATGATAGACTCGCTCGTTGTTAGAATGCCCTGAGAATGATCAGAGTAAAGATCAAAGCATTCGTCAACTTTGATTCGATTGGATGACACACCTTTTACTATGAAAAAATCGATCAAGTCGGGTATTTTTTTGTAACATCATTTGGCCAGTAAGGTGGCTTACCCATAGAATGAAATTCGGTATTGTACTTTCTACATACTTCATAAATCGTCCTACCTTTCTGTGATATGAATCTAAATCCCCAGAATGTATATTTGGAATAAAAGTCCCCTCCGATGACAAAACGCTTTCACCATTCAACTTTTTAAGTCCGATATCCTTATACATACTTAGACCAATAATTTTATTCACCTTATTCTCATTGTATAGAACCATGTTGTGATAGTATTTTATGTAGTCGGATTCTGGTCATATATAAAACCAGAGATGTCGTATCTTGTTCATGTATTGATGTTTAAAAAAATAGAAGGGGAAGCCGTATGCTATAGTTGACCATGAAAAAAATAACTTTTAACATTGAGTTAATTTATTGAAACAGCGTTCTTGTAAGAGCGTAAGCCGTAGACAGACAAGAATCAATATTTTTTGTTAAAATGTAAGAACTGAGCCAAATGTCAAGATATATAAGTACAATTCGCACTGCCAAAGGTTGTTTATATGGTCCTGGGAGTTATTTTTAGAAGTCCAAGTCGAAGTGTTTCCGCTTTTGAAAATTAATTTCAATAATTAAGAGTAAGAGTTGGTTGATTATCTACCTCGATTTTCGGACCCGATCAGTACGCCAACAGATCATATGCGTCCGGGTTTGTCTAGGAGAACATAAAGGGTGTTTTTTGTAGAGGTTGGTTTTTCGAATAGAGATAAAACTGACATTTTGCAGTCAAATCGGTCAATTATAATGTCATTTATGTTCAGTTTGGTTTGCCATTTCATCGTGAACGGGTTGAGGAATCGTGCAAATTCATTTCGAAAATAATGGTTCGTTTCGCAAAGCTTACCGCAAACTCCGTCTATTTTATGGTCGACATGATAGTCCGTCAGAGCAAATAATTCGGTTAACCGTGAACGTTTTCGCACTACGTTTACTCTATGTTATAATACGCATCCGCAGAGACGTGCATCCGCAGAAACGTCGAACAGTGCGCACCGAAGAAACAATTGCCGCTGTAGAGCAAAGTGTTGAAGGGGACCCAAGTGAATCGATTCGCCACCGTGAACAGCAATTGGAGCTTTGTCCATCAACGTTATGGAAGATTTGGCGTCTCGAGTGCGCCTTTACATCGATAAAAACTGACTGTTTGCTGTGCTCTATGGGCTAATGGAGTCATCGGGTCATACTTCTACCGAAATGATGCTGGAAAGTCAGTTACCGTTAATGGAGAGCGGTATAGAGCCATGATAACTGACTATTTTGTTTCTGAATAGGATGGCATGAATGTGGATGAGATGTGGTTCCAACAAGACGGCGCTACATGCCACACTGCACAATAGATTTATTGAAAGAACATACGATTAGCGCATAATTTTGCGGAATTGACCTGTGGGTTTACACAATTGGATTATTTTCTTGTGGATATCTGAAGTCACTAGTCTACACCAACAAATCAAAAACGTTAGGGGACTTGGAAGCCAACTTTCGTGAAGTTATTGCCGACATACAGCCCCAAATGCTCGAAAAAGTTGTTGACAATTAGACCTCTAGACTTGGCTTTATTCCAACCAACCGCGGCACCACATGCCTGATTTCATATTTAAACATTAATAGCACAAAATTACCTTTTCAATAAAGCCAAATTGAAGGACATTAATACAATTTTTATTTAAATTCGGAGTACTATAAATCTAAAAAAACACCCTTAACAAGATCACTTGTATGAAAGTTAAATAAAATCGGGAAGTTTTGTAAAATTTACAAAATGTAGCAGTCGAATTTACAATAAATTGCAAATTTGTGTATTTGACAGCAAGTGCATTTTTATTCACAATTAATTGTAAGTTTACCAGCGTTTGCCTTCATTTTAGGAATAAAATTGTTAAAAGGATCACAATTTCTTATTGTTAAGTTGACACCGCGTTGTCAATTTTAGTTTTTAAATGTACAGATATGTATTTGTAAAATCTTGATGGCAAAATTTTTAAATCTACAATCATTATTTCAAGTAATTACATCAGGCTGTTGAAAATAGAATAAGTTCAATAGATTTGACAAACACCAAGCAGTTAATGTACAGTATTTGGAGAAGACATGAACATTGAACATACCTCATCAGCAAATTTGTTTTTTGCCGAACAAAGGATGACATAATTTTGGTTGATACTTAGGTCTTATAAGTTAAAACAAAATCATAAAAGGACACAAAACTATTTTAAAAACATGGTAGAATATTTTATCACAACACTTTGTTTATTCATTCATAAATTATTGTCAAATTGAAAATACCTTAAAAGTGAGTCCAAAATATCGAATAGTTATTAAAATGGACATTAATTTGATTTTTTGGCTTAAAAGTGTTAAACAGTGATTCCATCAAAAATAACCTCCCTATGGGAAATGTGGTTCCTAGTGATACATTTCTTTTGGACGTGGATGTTTTTAAAACCGTTGGCAATTTCACATTATTTAACTAGATTGTGTGCTTACCCACTCAGATTTCTGAAATATTCCCGAACTGCGAACTTGGGTACACAAAATGTAACACACAGTGCAGCGATTTGGGCAATGCATATTGGGTTAAGAACTTCTCAGTTTATCACCAAGGTCATCATGCAGCTCTCAAGCATTTAATTAATTTTGCTGAACATTTAACAACGTATGATGTTGTATTGAGTAGATTTTTAGTTATTAAATCTACAACAAATTAAAAGCATTGGATGTCGGGTCTATTTTGATTGTTAATGCAGCAGAACTAACAGCGGTTTTCTACATTTATGGAATATATTTTTTGGATGCATTGAATATCGGACACCAGTTTTGCATGAATTATGTCATGGCTTGTTCGAAACCCAAACTGATTATCCTGGAATACATTTTACCTCAGCCCACTTAAACAGAACTCTTTTATTACTATTTTGTTTCGTATACCGTAGTTGAGTTCGACAAAAGTCTTGCTGACCGAACATTTTCAGGTTATGTTCTGTCCATTCTCTTTTTCTGGGATAGCATATACCGTCACTGTTTTCCAAAGCATCAGATTATGTGCATTGTTCAATTCATTTTAAACAGGGCGGTGAAAATATCGGATCTTCTACTGGCAGGTGCCCCAATACGACGGTTGAAATTCCATCACCTCACGCCCCCTTTTTATTTTGTAATGGGTGATCCAAGTAGGGATACTTTTTTCAATAGCATTTTTTGACAGATCACGTGTAGGTCGTGTCATGCTGTCATGTTACTTTTGTTTAGTATTGTTTGGCATTTCATAATGGAAAGACTTACGCGTGAACAACGCTTACAAATTGTTCAACTTTATTATGAAAATGCACGTTCTGTGAGGAATGTGTTTCGTGCACTTCGCTCAACTTATGGTCAACATAATCGGCCTGCTGAGTGTACTATTCGCAACACCATCTCCGGCCGGTCGTTGGCCACCAAGATCTTGTGATATCACACCGTTAGACTTTTTCCTGTGGGGATATGTAAAGTCAAAAGCTTATGTTGACAAACCCGCTTCGATTCAGGCCTTGGAGGAAAACATCACGCATGTCATTCGCAAGTTACCAGTCGAAATGCTCCAACGAGTGCTCGAAAATTATACTCAACGGATGGACCATCTGCGACGTAGCAACGGCCAACATTTGATAGACATAATCTTCAAAAAATAAATGCCAAACAATGTTCTTTCAAATGATAATAAACATTCTCCATTAAATTGAATTTTCTGTGTTTTTTTCTTTAAAAAAGTAGGAAACCTCGAAATGGATCACCCTTTAGTTCCCAGGAGTTCATCTTTTTCCATGAATTAAACTTTGTGTAATTTTGTATTTGAATGGTTTCCATAGCTAAATTCGTTAATATGCTGAATATATAAAATAGTTTCAGAAATGCCCTCTTCTTCATACCGCGATCAGGGCGAATGGATTTGTTCACCAGAAAGAAACACAGAATAATACTTTCTCTTGAATGTTTAAATTATGATTGGTTTACTGATTTATACAGCCTGAATATTCCTTCACTTGGCCGAACTGGTGCAAATGGTTCCATCATTGGCTTAACATATAAGAAGCATAGGTAGCCGAAGGAAGATTAGCAGCACAATTTTACAGGCATGTTGCTAGAGAGATACTATGGACATATTATAACTATAATACTGAGATGGTTGTTTATTAGATACCCTCCCCAAACACTGACGTGGTTGAATAGAGGACACTCTCATCATACAACAATCCATTGGCACGTTATGACCATTCGCGTTTCCCTAAAGCAAATGACAGGAAGGTGCTGAGAACACGAGAAATAAATATTGAAAAGAAACAACTCCACACATGTTTTTCGATTTTTGCGGAGTCTACAATGTCAGCTCCAGAGGGTTAAGACAATTTTTTTTGCTAGGCAGATTGTCTGTTTGGAAAAAATATTAAAACTAACCGAGCCTCCTTATTGCAATTTATACAATTTTCAAATGTAGCAGTAGATATTTATGAATGTCATTTATTAACGACACCTTAAATTGTATTACCATTAACCATCAAAATGACAGACACTCTTTGCGTCTATACGTGCTCCATTAACTTAAGTCCCCCGCCCCAAGTCACATGCTTGTAAAATTTAACTATTGTGCACATGTTTTGAGGTCACATTTTACAAATGTCCACAGATTGCTGTGCACGATTTTCCTTGAGTGTCACAAGAACATGGCCGCACACCAAATGTGTTCTCTCTCTACATGGGAAAATTTGCATTCCTTTTAACTTAGTTAGTGGTTTTTGAAAGTTTCAAACTGTTGATATATTAACAACTCGCCTTCTGGATGGTTCTCCGCCTTTACTCGAAATGAAAATTAAATCCAATTTCACAACCATGGCATTTGGACGATCCTAATAATGTGATTTTCAGCAAGTGAACAGGTATGAACTTTGACTTTGTGTGTATACAAATTTTATACTCAAAGGAAATTCCTGGCGATGCCAAATGAGAAATGCTTTCCATAATGGACAAAACATAAAGAAATGGAATAAATCATTTCCAACGCAATGTGCATTTGGATCCTTTAAGGAAAATGCACATTTAATGATGGGGTGTTGACTGGTATTGTGGTAAGCTAAACCACCATGGTGGTAAGGTGGTGTTCTAAAACGCAAAACAAATCACATTTGTGAAGCCACTAAGCTTTTCCTTTGAACATTTTGCGCTGTATATTCCCATGTTGTTAGTAGTAATTGCAAATTTTAATCAAAATTGGTTAAAAACCGTTTTATTAAATTTAAAGCTAAATTTTTTCAGTAAAAAGTATTTTAAAATGTATACAGTCAAATTGATACTTACACCCTCCCTGAGGTTTTTTTTTTAGCAGCCAGCATACTGGGCAAATGGTACACAACATCCATGTCTGGCAAAACAAGAGACCACACAATTCAAATTCAAATTCACATTTAGTAATAGAGTGTTAGTTATATCACTTGACAAGAATGTTAAGGGTAATGGAGGGTAATGGAGTCCCATCGTACGTGCGCACGATGGGACAGCGGAGTAAGGGGCACACAAGTTTTTGGCATCCGAAAATCTGTTCAAGTTTTATATTCCCTTGCACTTAGATGAACAATCAGTTTTGGGATTTAAAACACACATATAAGGGTACACTTGTCTAGAAGAACAGGAGGAAAAAATTGTAATTATCGTTGTCTACCATCGCCGAGTGAAGTTTCTCTTTTGGCAGGCATGTAAAGAAAATGTACTTTTGTAACGATTTAATTGCTAACATTAGTAGTTTGCCATAGATATTATCAAATAGATATGATAAGACACAGGCAATAAAAATTTAAGATATAAGTTTTGAAGTTGCGGTAATTTTTAAGCGCCAACAGAGTTGTCTATATGCGGATACATACTCCCATCAGGATATAGGCTCTTATAGTAAGATATTATTCAAATCATACTTAAACTACTAACATATAAGAGAGATATCTGATGTATTGTGATAATCAGTGTATTGGTAAAATATAAACATGTCAGTATATAGGTATATCTTAAGGCAAGGAAGTAAAGCAAAAAATAAGAACGAATCAAATTAGATGTAAGACACAATATATTACAAAATAATAGGTATTACACAATTTATAATTTTTTTTGCTGATGATATAAAGAAAATTTTACAGAAATGATTCAAAGCAATCATAATTTAAATTGACTAACCAGTCTTTTACTTTTCTAATATTAGATGCAAAACATATGAGAAGGTTTAAATCCACTCTGCGAATCGTATCCCATCACATTCTTATCATTAATAAGCTACACCACGAACTGTGGGCTTTACGGCAACTTAATAATTAAAATGACATTGTCAGAACATATTGTTCAGACAGTATAGCAAAATCTTGTATGTTTCATGTTTCGCAAAAAAACAACGCTTTTTGGCTGCACAAACAAACGGTTTTTGTACGAAAACGCCTCCAAAGGGTTTTGTGTGCAAATGGTGCAGTGACTAAGCTCATATTATTTATGTATGTTATACATTTGGACATTTCCGCTCGGTATATTACCTCTTTGTTCAAAAAACTCTTTAAAGACTTTAACAACATATAAATGTCTGATTAGTAGGATTTGCAATGCTGCAAACTGATTTTTGTTAAATATAAATCTTATTAGATGTTTTTGGCTATTAATAAAGGCTTAAAGGTAATATCATACAAACCACTTAGCTATGTATTGTAACTTTGATTGCGGAAGAATACATCAAATAATGGCTAACACTTTATTGGAGCAAAAAGGCTTTCATAGAAAAATTTAACGTGTAACCAACATCATGTACGATTTTAACGCTTGATTATGAGTTTTCCAATTTAAAATTATGTTAACTGAAACATTCATGTTCCTAAAACGTTGCACTGATTCAATTTTGCAGCAATTTTTGGAGCGTTGTACATTATTAACAAAGTCACTTCTACGACACTTATGAACAGGTAAAGAAAAAAAGTTTAAAATAACATGCCTGAAACTAGAGATTATAAATACAAAGACTATTACCATTATTGTCATAATGACATCAACTTTTGATCAACTTGTGGGCAGTAAACCACAACCATAAATTTTCAAGATCTTAATCAATCCTTGTAAAATAAAAAACATATGAGAAGGCTACAATCCACTGTGTGGATCGTTTTATACCCTATCCAATCCCATCCTTAAAACAAATATCCTCAAAATGTCGGTTTTTGGCGATGAAATATAGAAAATATCATTGTCATAACATATTGTTAGGACAGTTTATCAAAATCATTTATGGTTCGACAAAAAACCACTGTTTTCACCTGGTTATGCTATTAGGTAGTGTAAAGAAATGGTTTTTGTATGAAAACGCCTCCAAAAAGTGGGCGTCGCTTAAAATGATCTATGGAAGTTATGTTTATATTAATCGTACCAATGAGTTTGCTTCACCATTTTTTTTTAAATGTTAAAATTTTTTTCGAAAAATGTTTTTTTTTACTAAAAACGCCCCTAATAAGTGGGCATGCAAAAAACTTTGTATGCAAAACGTATAGACATCCGTTACCAGTTACGCGAGCAGGATTCAAGGGTAATCTATATCTTCTCCTTGTTGCCGAGCTTAGGCAACTTAGATCGTAATGGGCGCGCTGTCAGATAGACCCTTAAAGATCCTGGCTGTGATTGTAAATTCACTGATTAGGATCGAACGTAGAGCTAATCTTTTCCAGTTGCTTACAGACCAAAGTCCCGATATGCTTATGGCTAGCGAAACTAAGCTAAACCAGAAGCATAAATTGACTAATAGTAATTACAATTTCGTAAGAAGGGACCGGCCCAACTCCACTCGAGGAGGCGGGGTCGCTATCTTTATACGAAAAGGCATTAGTTATAAGGTCATATATAGTAGTGAAGTGAGCCGATTCCGGCTGCTGGAAGCCTGCGTCACATGCATTCCTCTCCAACAAGGGAAGCGACTGTATGTGATAACGGCCTATGCACCGGAAGCACCTCAGCCTACACTTTTCACAACAGAGCTCGGAAAACCTTTCGAATCTCTAAGGCTGAACTCAGCGGAGAACTTTTATCTTTTGGCTGGAAGATTGGGGAAATCAATTACAAAATCCTCGGGATAACCATCTTTACAATTGGATGGTCCACTGCAATGTTGAATATAGGATCGACATTCTCGCCACAGATAGATCATCTTTTCCAAGAAGCGGTGCTTTCCTGGATCTTTTACTGCGAGACACAAGACTGACAGTTACTAACAGAGTAGGTCAACACCCGAGAAACTGTTTACGGACGATCGAGTACGACAGTGATCACTGCGGACTCGCCGCCTGTGGATAGGCGGCTCCTGTACGACCGAGACGTCGTCGCTCAGGCCGGAGGAGAGCGCCTTGAAAATATATGGCCGACTTACATAGTTTTTTAGGTTTATGTTAAGGTAAACAGTCGTGGTGGCACAATAAAAAAAATATGCTTGCTTTGGCTGTTCTAGTTCTTAAATTTTATTTAGATAGATGTAAGTATTTTTAAGTAGTTTAAGTTAGTCGATAAGTAGTTTTAATTATAATGTAAGCTTAAATTAAATTAAAAAAAATACAAGAAACCAAGTTTTTCTCAAATGTTTCTTAAACATTATTATATTACTATTACTAGATTTACTTATTAGATAATAAGCCGAAAGGCATAAGAATTAAATTGTTATCATTTAATTTAGGGCGTCCGCATAGGGCCAGTAAGTTAGTTAAGTAGTTGATAAGTAGGCTAGTTTTTTCATGAATTTTTGTCTACGCCTACTTTTTGGGGGCGTTTTCCGTAAAAAACATAAAACAAATTTTAAACATTTCGAAAAAAAAAATTTGATGCAAAATAATTGGCGTTTGTAATACAAACATTTCTTCCATCTATCATTTTAACCCACGCCTAATTTTTGGAGGCGTTTTCATACAAAAGCCATTTTATACCCAACGCCATACCATATGCAGGACAAAAACGTTGTTTTCGGTCGAACCATAAAGATTTTGAAAAAACTGTCTGAACAATATGTTGCGACAATTTCAATATTAATATATCTTTGCCATTAACTCTACATTAATGGGATATTAATTTAAAGGATGGAGTGGGATAGGGTATAAAACGATACACACAGTGGATTGTAGCCTTCTCATATTTTTTTTCTTATACAGTTACCGCAGAAAACGGATTTACTTTAAATTCAATATACAGTGCTCAATATTAGGTCAAAAACTAACGGTACTTCCCATATCAATTTAATAAAATCTAAACATCTCAATACCATTTCTGATTAAACTGAATACTATAACTTACGGGGTGCGGTACGAAATCCTCCAAATAAATCTCCATTGGACAAAATCCCCAAATGGGTATTTCCAAAAAATCATTCAAGTAGTGAATTATGCGATTGAATCTTTTTTATTTTTATCTTTTGGAGACTTTGGATTGGACATTTGGCCCTGAGCAAAATCTCCGAACTGATATCCCCAAAGAGAGGATGGGGATTTCCGTTTGGAGAATGTGGGCTTGGAGAATTCGTCTTGGGTGTTATATCGTAGGGAAAACTACCAATTATGTGTCTCTGATTAAGACTAGCTAGCCTTAAATCCCCATCGATCCTGGATGGAGCCTGAAGGCTTGTGTTCAATGATTCTATTGACTAGATAATTAATGTTCGTTCGCTCGATATGGCCGAGGCAAAGTCAACGGAGCCTCGGTTGTACCTTCCTCGCATTCATGAATAAAAATTAGACGAATCATTTTGCGCTCAAATATTGTAAGGTAGGACTGGTAGGATTAGAGTCCAATAGAGTAAACTTTCGGTTTAAGAGCTTTGACCCCATCCGTTGCGCTAAAAAGAAATAGGATCGTTTTCCTTGGGTCATTTTTGATTGTATCTCCACTATAGGGTATCATTCATAGGATATATAGACTCCAAGTTAGATAAACACTTTAGCTAATATCTGCCTTGCCTCGTTAACTCCAAGACCAACGCGTTTCGCCAATGCCCTTAATTCTACTACAACGGCAAGCTGAAAGCGGCCAATTATGTCAATATCTTAGTTAGACTGATTTTCAGAAATTGTGTCTTCCGTATTTAAACCTGCCATACGCACTATCTTTTCCATCACGTGAATGAAATAAAAACGTGAAACCGCATCTCCATGCCGGAATCCGGTAGGTATAAGCTTGGAAAAGTTCAGATGAGCTGTTTTAAGACTGAAAGGTGTATGCCGCACCATTCGCAGCCTCTACTCGTTGAAGAGGAGAGCTTTGAATTTGGCTGTGACGAGATAAGCGGCCCATTATCTCTTTCGACTTTTGGAAAGTGGAACTCAACCAGGTGAACCCTTAACATAAATTGAATTGTATGTACAGCATCTGGTGACAGCTATCAGAAGTGTCGCAGGTTTTTCTATTTTTAACTTATCCGATGTTATAAGTATGTACTTTTTTCTTAACAAGAACACTATTCTTCATCAAAACCCCCTAATTTGGAGGGCCAATTCCAAATTCACCTATAACAAGGGACCAATAGTATCCACTACGGTTTTGAGCGTTGCCATTATCCTTTAGGTTTATCTGCCATCTCGGGAATTCTAATTTTGCGGTTTTGAGCGCTGCTATTGGCCTTTCGGTTTATTCCCCATCACATCTGTTAAATGGACTTGAATACTCCATTATAATCCTAGATAACCTGCTTTTCGACCAGTCGGAGAAGTTAATGTAGATTTTTCACTTTGTCTATCCTAACATTTTTGTTGAGAGTACCTAAAAAGATTTTTTCGTTAGTGAAAAGAGTGAATCTTAAGTGATTTGCGCTTCAAAAAGGTAGTTGCTCCATCCCGGCTTGCGGCAGAAACTGACGATCTGTGCTGTGGGGAATGTAGCTAGCTCAGTCAAGTCCCCGTTATAAAAGCTGCCGAGGAGTTTGTTACGTCTATTGCTGATCTGGAGACAGTAACAGAGAAGGTTGATGATTTCCTCCCCGAGGTCTGCGTGTCTGAATTTGCTGCATAGTTTGTGCTAGTCAGTTATGTTAATTCTATGGGAGTGTTTACCCAGTGTGTTACCCTTCGTGTGTTTGCAAGTGTAAATGTCTGCCAAACTGATTTTGTTTCATTTTGCGTGTATCTAGTTATTTTCTCTTTTTTGAAAACGAGTGGGGGTCTAACCCTTTTGTCGCATAAGGAGATGCTGCTAGCCGATCTTAGTCTGTCTAGCTAATCTGCGTTCTCATTTGCTGGAAAGTTATTCTGTCCTGGTACCCAGATAATTTTAACTTTATTTTAGTTACATAGTGCCTTTAGCTCTGTCGATCTACCCGTGATTTTCCATCCAACATGATGATGCCAGATATTTTATGGTATGCCCAATACTCTAGTCGATTCGGTTGCTTCGAGTATGTCTAGGATATCTGCTTGAAAGCACTGTAAGAGTTTGCTAATCGAAAGGATGTAGCTAACCCGATTTTAAAGGAGTAGACCCCAGAGCCCACTCCTATTTTCATTTCAGACCCATCGGTTTAGATTGCTACAAGGTGGGCCCAAAGAAGTCATCCGATGTTGTTTTTGTCTCATATTTTTCTAAATGAAAAACTTCGATTCTGTTTTTTGAATATGTTTATTTGAACCTTTAGAATTTTATTGGTTAAGTTGAAAAGATGCTATCGAACAAATGGGCGCCCTCACAATTGATTGCCGTACGGGCTCGTTTTATGACATTTTTCATCACTTCGGCGAGAACTTCGGGCGACTGATTCTCGCACTCGTGTCGAATGTTATCCTTGAGTGCTTCTAGGGTCTAAGGCCTGTTCACGTAATCACGGGACTTCAAAAAACCGCACAAAAAAAGTCGGGAACGGTAAAATCGGGCAATCTTGCGGGCCAGTACAAATCGCCAAAAACGAGAAATGAGGCGACCCGGGAACGCAGCCCACAGAATATCGGTTGTTGGACTCGCAGTGTGTGCCGTTGCATCATCCTGTTGGAACCACTTGTCCTCCAGTCCAAATTCGTCCAACTGCGGCAGAAAAACCTTGGTTTACATGGCCCTATAGCGCGCACCGTCCACTGTTGTCGTTTGACCTGCGGCGTTCTCGAAAAAACAGGCGCAATGACTCCTCCAGCGTGAACAGCGCACCATGCAGTAACTTTGAGCAGGTAAAATGGCTCCTCGTACATTACTCGTGGGCTTTCGGAGCCCCAGAAGCGAAAGTTTTTCTTGTTCGCGTACCCGCTGAGGTGGAAATGAGCCTCATCGCTCAACATAACTTTGGTCGAAAAATCTTCCAATTCGTCCTCGAGATTGAGGATGGCTTGGGCGTAGGCTACCCCACAACTCGTGGGGTCCCATACTCTTCAAGGTTGCTGTCCAAACGGGGCAGCGTTTGCGCAGTCGGTGTCGGACGATCGGGGAATCGGCGACGAAATTCGCGCTGAGCCAACACTACAGACGAATTGTTACCCAAACGAGTCGTGGGTGCACGACTGAGTCGTACTCAACTTTCTCTTTCACAGCGAGTTAAAATGACGTTTATAACAAGTTTTCCAAAATACACAATAATATTTATTTAGATTATTTATGCTAAGAATGATATAAATAATGTCAAAATGTGATTATACGAACGTTTATTCCGTTATTGAAAGTAATCGGTGTTCATGTGAATAATAATGATTGCCCGTTATCGGCCAAAACTATAAATTGCGTTTGGCGTTAGTTGGGCCAAAACCATTTATGTATAGCTCATGAAAACACTAATTGTAAATTAAATTTCATTCAATTTGGCAAAATAGTTTGCGAGAAATTGTCAATTTTCTGTATATGGCCTAAATGCCAAGGTCTGTTATATGGGTTTTCTCAAAAAAAAAACTGGGTATGCAGTTTTCTTGGAACTTATATGTTTATTGCATATAAGAAGTTTAATCAAAATTGTTATAGCCGTTTCTGAGCAAATTAAGGTTATGTATGATTTTTATATCTCAGGTACCAGTAATAACATGGCTAAAAGCAAAAAAAAATGGTCTAGAATTATGACCAAAAACACTGGATACGAAGTTTGAAGAAAATTAGGCTGCAGAGACGTTTACGGACCGACGGACGGACGGAATTCCAAAAAACACTTTTTTGAGTCCGCTATCATCGTAATTTTAAAATCAATCAAAATCTCGAGGCCCAAATTTTTCACGAAAACAATATCTTTCTCTTTATAAGATAAAGTTAAAAATAGACACGATTTTTCCGCGTTTTTGGGGAGTGTATCGATTGCTTGTTCACTTGTATTCACACAAAAATAAATAAAAATATAAAACGGAGCAATATAATTACATTTAAAGATTATGTTAAAACTAATTATTACATTTAATTTTACCTTAAGATAATAAGAAGTTTGTTTTAAAACTATTTCTGCTATAGTTGGCGAATAAATCTGTAAGCTGTACAGCTGCATTAGTCTCTTTGATGCAACGAGCAATAGGCTCAATTCGAGAGAAGTTTTTTAAATGCCGATCTTCGTGAAAATGAAAATAGCTTCGAAGGAGACTTGAACGAAAAGGGAAATTGATTTTACTCAGTAATTTTTTTATGAATTAAATCTCTCGTAAACATAACAGAAAAATATTTACGAAGACAACAAAGTAAGTTGAGACTAATCAACAAACATCTTGTTTCATACAGTGGCATATCTATGCGCCAGTTTAATTTATAAATGACAAACCTAGTCAAGTGTCTTTGTACCTTTTCAATACGTTTGGAATATATGTCATAATAATGATTCCATATTATACTGCAGTATTCTAGGTGGGGCCTGTCTAGGGATACATAAAGTGACTTTATGGTAAACGGTTCAGAAAAGTCTTTGGAATTTCGTTTAACGAAACCAAGCAAAGAGCTGGCTTTAGAGATAATATAGTCGAATTGGTCCTTGAAAGTTAGACGAGATGGAGTATAATGCCCAAGCCTTTCTTGAGCGAACTCTGTCAAGTCATACAGATTTAAAAATGCATCTATAAAAAATAGGTACCTTCGGACTGGAAAGAGTAAAGCATTGGCATTTATTAATATAGAGAGAAAGTTTGTTCTGGTCGCGCCATTCAGCAACCGCAGCAACATCTACTTGCAGTATGCCACATTCATGCTCAGATTTAATAGGCCGAAGTAATTTTAGGTCATCAGCAAACATAAGACATTTAGAGTATTTTATAACATTGGGTAGATCATTTATGAATAGGAGGAACAACAATGGACCTAGGTGACTGCCTTGAAAAACACCACAAGCGACACTTATAGGCACAGAAAAACAATCACCAATTTTTACTAGTTGAAAACGTTTACTTAAGACTTTAACCAATGAAGTAAATTGGAATGAAAACCCAAAGCAGAAAGTTTATTAACAAGACTATCATGACAAGCTTTGTCGAACGTTTTAGTATAATAGGTAAATATTACATCCGTTCGAATACCAGATTCAATTTTTATACAACAGAATTTCAAAAGAGAGCTAGATTAGTGGCAGTAGATCTACCAGACATGAATCCATTCCGGGTAAACGATATCATTTTTCTATAGATTATCATTTCGAACAACATAGAATCGATGATATTTTACAGATAGGCCTGTAATTGCAGACATTTTGCTTAGGGCCTGACTTATAAATAGGAATTATATGTGAAAGTTTCCATATATCTAAAAATATTTTGGAGGCGATTGACTTTTTAAATATTGAACAAAGAGGTACGAAAAGCTCTTTTGCACACTTTTTTAGGAGAATAGGGGCAAGCCCATCAGCCCCTTCACTTTTATTATCTGTTAAACTGAGTCCAATTCTTTGATAGTAAAGATAAATGTTACATTGAGATATACGGTCACTTAATCGTTGTTTGGATGAATTGGTGCTGGTTCTGGACAAGTAGCGTCAGGTGGTGTTCTTTCAGATACAGGCAAATATATTTGCGGCTGGGTTTTTTTTTTTATACGATGAACGATTTCATGACCAAGAATTCCATCAGGCCAAAACACTTTCGATATAAGCTGATTAAAGTTGTCATTAGGGACTAATGTCTTGAATTATGTGATTTTTCGGGGCTCATATTTGCAGCTTAAAATATTCGTAGTTGCTGAGGATAGTTTTCTGAAGATGTAGTTCAATACGTCGTTCACAATATTGTAGCAGCATCATGTCGATAAGCATACGCATTTACGGGATGGCCTTCTAACAACCACAAGGTTGGCTTGGTTAATTGTGGGATCTAATGGTGAGGGCACGAGTTCAGTTAAATCACTAGCAGCAGGACTTTTAGATTCTTCCATAGTTGACGACGAGCTTATCCCTATAGACGACAATGATGAAGATGATGGTACGGGTTGTGAGACATAGATGAGTCGTCAAATGAAATTTCCACACTAGGGATGACTGGAATAGATGTGTTTGACCACAGAAGCCTTTTCAGTTGAGGTTGTTTGGCTTCTACAATAGAGCGAACTGAGATATCCTTGTTCGGCTGCTGAAGATTTTTGTTGATACAATCCTTAGTATGTAGAGGTTTATCGAGGTGAGCTAAAGGGCTAAGCTAATTTATAAGTTGCTCATTAGATTGAGGCAACAGTTGCTGTACTCTATTTTCTATATTATTTTCAATATTCGTAAAACTCTTCTGAATTATTTGTGCATTAGTAGGATCGAAATCGAATAAATTTAGCAGCTCAGAGAATATCGTTCCAATTTGGTGAGTCTGGTGAAATATTTCGATGTTTTTCACAGTAAAAACAAAGACCAGGAATAGTGACGAATTTATCGACATCCTTTCCTTTAAGGCCTATGCATGTTGCATGAGCAGTGTCCAAGCATATCCCACACGAAACGCTTTTATCGTTCGTGTCTTTTTTACAATTATGAAACAACCATAGTTATTCATTTTTAAGAATCAAATTAAAGTAGATTATTTATTATTATACTGCCAAAAAGTGTGGAGAAGATAAAAGAGCTTGACGGATGATTTTATGGTTGATGCCAAAGATGAGATGAGGTGCGTGTATGTGAAAGAGTAGTAGCATTGCGAGCGAGTATCAGACTTGCTAAAACGGCAGAACAAATACCAACAGAAAAAGATGTACTTACACGTAGGAAGAAGCAAGAATGCATATATATGGAGTCCAAGTGGAGGAGGGAATCACTATCTCTCTCAATTGTAGACGTTGCGTAGGCGTTGGATGTAATTCCCAAACATGGAACGAGAACCGTAAAAAACAGTCAGTCTAGGCCAGAGTAATTGCTTCATAGGCAAAACATATATGTACTAATGTTAACTCACCGGGAAAAAATGAGATAGACAGCTCTAGATTCAAAGAGATGAAACGAGATATGGATTAAATAACACTGAACCGAAGCACTCAGTAAGTAGAGTGAAAAATAAAAAGTTCATAGCAATATGACTTTATAATATTCAATTAATTATTTACACTTGGTAAAGGCAAAATAAAAAGCAGGACAATTCGCGAATGAATTCAAACCATAAAACTGATCGATTATTTCTTGTGTGTATATTGATTGAATTCTTGATATCAATATCGTAATATGGGATAGTGTAGTCAGATGCCCCATTCTCGTATTATACTAATTTCAATATTGCGTTGTGACCAATAAGTGTGAGAATTGGTCTTCCATCAGCTGTGTATAGCCATTTCGTAACATTCGGGGAGGGGCCCTATTTCTTATCGCAGATCCTGTAGCAGCTGTATATTGCAATATTAGCTTTTTTTACGCTTTCGTTAATGTTAAGGTTCCAGTTTAGCTTGCTATCAAGTATCACCCCGAGGTATTTGGCACTTGCTGACACTGAAAGGGGGGCCCCTCCCAGAGTCGGTGTCACAAACTCTGTGGTTAATAAAGGGTTTTTCAATAAGAGCGCTACAAACGTTTTTTTTTTTAAATAAAACAAAAACGGTTTTGGATATCAATATAATTCTTTACTCCTGTGAAAGTACGTTTGATGCCGTTATGTATGGAACTCGATTTCTTTTACATGGCCACCACGGACACGCTTGCAGAAGTCCAGACACTGAACCCATTTTTCGACGGTTTTCAAGCATAAATCGGCCGATACTGCTGCAATTTCACGTTCGATATTCGTACGAAGTTCATCAATCGTAGCTGGCTTGTTGGCATAGACCATAGACTTGACGTAGCCCCACAGGAAATAGTCTAACGGCGTCAAATCGCACGACCGAGGCGGCCAAGCGACTAGACCATTTCGTGAGATAACACGTTCTCTAAACTTGGTTTCCAATAAATTGATTGTGGCATTCGCTGTGTGGCTTGTGGCGCCGTCCTGTTCGAACTACATGTCCTCCAAGTCCATATCATCTAATTGGGCCCAAAAATTATCGGTTATCATTGAACGGTAGCGATTCCCATTCACAGTAACGTGCCGGTCTTGATCATCACGGAAGAAGTACGGCCCAGTGACGCCGCCGGCACATAGACCACATGCAATGATGACTCATGGAGTACGTGTGGATTGCTGCCTGAACAATACCGCATATTTTGTTTATTCCATTCAGCCAGAAATGAGCCTCATCGCTGAAGATGATTTTTCGATGAAAATCCGAATCATTTTCAAGTTGTTGCTCAGCCCAATTCACGAACATACGACGCTTCTGGTGGTCAAGCGGCTTCAGTTCTTGCGTCAATTTAATCTTGTAAGGATGTAGGCCATGATCTTTTCGCAAAATTCGCCACAACGACGTCACAGAGATGCCCAACGCTTGAGAACGACGTGTGAGAGAAAAAGAAAATAAAAATGAATTTAAAAAAAAAAAACACATTTGGGCTTTCTTCAACTGAAGCCTCAGCGGCAGCAATTTCTCGACACTACGGGCACTTCTTTATCTCACTGGCACGGGGAACATTTTATACTGTGCCTGTGGATTCAAATTTTTCCACTAGACGATCAATTGTTAATCTGCTAGGACGATTATGACGACCATAAATTGGACGTAGCGCTCTTAACTTTGAGACCACTGACTCCGAATTTCGGTTGTACATTTTAATAATTTCGACTCGTTGTTGGATCGTATATCTTTCCATCATGAAATGGCAAACCTTACTGAAGAGAAATGTCAAAAGAGCGGCAAGATATATGGCGTCGATTGCTGTTCCTGTCGCTCAACTTTTGTAGCGTCTCTGTTGAAAAAACCCAATATCTCATTAGTGAAGAGGGCTAGTTCAGTTTTCTTCGGATTTATGGTTCTGATCATCTATTGAGTATATTTAGGCTTGTTTCATGGCCACTTACATTGAAATGGTTTAAAGATGATGATGATGCTGAAAGTAATTTCTCGTTCGCCAAAAAATTGTGAAGTTACTTTGAACTTAAGTATCAGGCCCGTAGATTATTTTCTGGAAATTGTCCAAGAACTTTCCATCTCATTTCTTTGTTATTGAAAATATCACTAACCCACTTGATTGTTATATTTTAAAAAAGTTTCCTAAGCAGCTTTGTATGTAAATTTGATTTAATGTTAGGAAAACTTGCGGTTTGTGATAGCATTTTGAAGCTAGCATTCTCAAAGCTATGGTTGAATCAAACCAAACCTGCGTATAATTAAAAAGTTATTTTTCGAAAAATATTCATTTTATAACTACCTTACGGGCTTCTTGTAAAATTCGGTTCTTTTCAATTTTCAACCAACAATCACTTTCGAAACTACCTACATCAGTTTGAATTTCAATTGCCTTAAAATTGTAAATTCTCACCAGCATCAATTTCATTTACTTATACGCCACGCCGGGGATACAACTCAACATCATGCCACGCGATTCCTCTTCACAAATCCTACGTTATCCACTTGAAACTTGATTGAATTGAAGGTCTTGATCCTTTTTACATAATAAATGGCCAAACTTCTGCCAACCAGCCAACCGAATGCCCACTGGAACGAAAAAACCTTTTGATTGTTCAGCTTGCCTCATATCTCACTCTCTCTCTCTCTCTGTGCAAAAGATAACAATGAACATTCAAAAAGGCAGCATCCTTGAAAGGGATTTTCCAATCTTGAACGAATTTTTGTTGATAGGGTTTTTCTGCATTCCATAGAAAGATGAGTGAAAAAATAATGATTTGCATTTTATATACATATTCATATTTTTATCATTTTTATACCTCAGTTTATAGAGTATAGTTGGGTTTGATAAATGAATTGTAACACAGATAAATATTAAGATGAGTCGTGACTTGTCAATGATTTATTTTCAATAGGAGACTGATGAAGCTGAAAGAGGTGACAGAGCTTAAAGTTTAAGGCTTAGAGTCGTTGGTCTGTGTTATTGGAATGAAGTTTAAAACTCTATTAATTTGTTGGTCTAGCTAGATGAATCTACTTTTGAAGTAAATCTTGTATCTTTTTTATGTTTTATCGTATTAAGAAGTATTTGACGACATGATATTTATGTATGATATTTAAACAATAGGGTATTGCAGTAGGTTCTATGGGGTATAAACATTTTCTTCGTGTGATTTTCGTTCCGTCCATTACCATGCATGAGGAAAAGATAAAAAGCTGGTTGTTTAAAATGATATTATTGTAATTTGTGAGTCCTATTTTACGACTACGCAACATTTCAGGTTTTTGGAAGACAGTTTTATTTAAATACTAGCTGAACTGGCCAACGTTGTTTTACATTCCAATTTTAAAACGAATTTTTGAATGATAATTTGTATTAATATAGGGTTTGGGTAACTTTTATTTACATTTGCAATCACAATTATGCTTATGGTATTTCATTTACACTTGCAATTACAATTAACCTTATTGTGTTTTATTTACATTTTGATTGATAAGTGGATATTAAGGTTGCCAATCTATATAAAATAATGAGTGGTGGGTGCACGACTGGGTCGTACGCAACTTTCTCTTACACAGCGAGTTAATTTGACGTTTTTATTAATTTGACCAAAATACACAATAGATGGTTGGGTGTTGTAGAACGAGGGTAGACTCTCATGTGCTTTAACTTGGCAATGCCCAGTGTTGTAACTCTGACTAGACATCAAGTGCTTATTTTTTACCTCCAAGTGTTAAACATCGGGTACTGGTCTGATCCAACCGGATTTGACTTGCTAAGCGATAAACGCGAGTGTTGATAACACGACGAAAAATAGCAACAGCCAGGTCAGAACGGCACGGCATAAATACCCGGCCTGCTGCCCCAGGCGAACCTAGACAAGCTGCTTCGACATATTCGGACAACAGGAGTATTGGGGTCAATTCGTTCTACATGTCCTAGCCATCTTAAACGTCTAATTCGGAATTTTTTGACCAGGGGCATGTCGCTGTACAGCTCGTATTGTTTTTGGTTGAATCTTCGTCTCCATAGCCCGTCAACGCAAACGGGACCGAAGATTTTTCGAAGAATTCTCCTCTCAAATTGACCAAGGATTTCTTCATCCGCTTTTGAGACGGTCCATGCTTCAGCGCCGTAGAGCAGGACTATGATTATCAGGGTCTTATATAAGATCTCCTTAGTAGTTCGAGCGAGGGCTTTACTACTGAATTGCCTTCTTAGCCCGAAGAAACAGCGGTTGGCAAGAGTAATTCTTCGTTTAATTTCTAACGAGATATTGTTGTCAGAGTTAATAGCGGAGCCGAGATAGATAAAGCCCCGTACTACCTCAAAGTTATATATCAAAGTTATATCAATTCGTCGATGTTGTGTGTCCTTTCGTGTTGACAGCATATGCTTCGTCTTGCCCTCATTTACTGCTATACCCATTTTTGCCGCTTCCTTCTCTATACTAGCAAACGTGGCTATGACACCACGTAGGGTCCTATCAATGATGTCAATATCGTCGGGGGATGCTTGTAGTTGTACAGATTTTTGGAAAATTGTTCATTTGGTGTTGGCTCGTGAATTTTGCACAATCCTCTCGAGAATCAGATTGAAGAAGTCACTTAACAGCGCATCGCGTTGCCTAAATCTTTTTAGGTATCGATTGTGTCAGTGAGGTTGTTTCCGACCCTGATGGAGCAGCGAGAATTCTCCATCGTAATCCTACACGAGTTTGGGTGGTATACCAAAACTAGACATGGCTCTGTATAATTCGTCTTAGATAATGCTGTCTAATGCGGCTTTTAAATCGATGAATAGGTGGTGTTTTTCGATTTGGACTTTTGTACAATTGATCGGTTGTACATTTTCCTGGCCTAAAACCACACTGATAAGGGCCGATCAGGTTGTTAGTAAACGGTTTCAGCCGGTCACGTGTTGCAGCAGGTAGGATCTGCTTGTGTAGATAGGATCTAGGCTATGTTTTCCGACAAGGAGACTTATGGCTCTCTAGTTAGCGCAGTTAAGATGGTCTCCGTTTTTGTAGATCGGGCAAACGTTGCTGAGATTCCATTATTCAGGCATACTTTCTTCCGACCAGATTCGGCTTATGAGTTGGTGGATGTTACTTACCAAGTCATCTCCGCCTGCCTTATAAAGCTCGGCGGAAAGGCCGTCATTTCCGGCAGCCTTATTAAGCTTCAGTTTAGATATTGCTATCCTCACTTCACTCAGGTCGGGTGGTTGGCAGTTTTGGCTGTCGTTGCCAATATTGAATGGTTCGTTCTGCCTGACAGCGGAATGTTGGTCGTCATCGCCGTTTAACATTCTGCAGAAGTAGTTCTTCCATATCCTCAGCATCGACTGTATATCAACAACGATATTTCTTGGCTTTGACGTTTACACTTTGGTAAAACTTGCGAACATCTTTCCTGGAGTGGCACCTCTCTATACCTCGATCGCCCTCTTTTCTTGCTCATTTTTCTTCTTTCTGAAAAGCCCGTGTTCTTCCCTTCTTCTCTGTGTATTGAGCTCAACGGCAGCTCTCGTCTTCACCTGCAGCTTAGCCTTGTAAGCCTCGTTCTTGGCTGCGATCATCTGTCGACATTCCTCATCAAACCAGGGGTTTCTTGCTGGTGGGCGCAAGAAACCTAGCACATCAGTTGCAGCTGATCTTATGGCTGGAGACCGACATGTCCCCTTATGGATATCGATGTGAGGAAACAGTGTGTTGGCTATAGACGTGTTGTGATGTAGGCTCTGTTTTCCGACAATACTGCTAAAGAACTCTTCTCTTCCTACCTTTGCGTTAAAACTTCCCAGCATGATTTTAACATCGTACTTCGGTAGTCGCTCGTAGGTTTTGTCAAGAAGTAAATAGAAGCAGTCCTTTGCTGTATCATATATTTCCTCCGTTGGGGCGTGAGCGCATATAAGGCTTATGTTGGCGAATTTGGCCTTGATGCGGATTGTTACAATGTGTTTGCTAGTGTCTTGGTAACATAAGATTTCTTGCCTAAGTCTGGCACTTATAAAAAATCCGCATCCGAATAGCCGCTGTTTCTGATCACTATAACACGGTCCGTAGTAGATGTCACAATTTGCCATCCTCTTTTTGTCCGGCCCATCCCATCGTATTACCTGGATGGCAGTAATATCTGCTTTGTAGCAGTTTAGGGCTTCCGCTAGTTGTTCGCTTGCACCTCTCCTGTTTAATGTTCTCACATTCCAGGTGTAGATACAAACGTAGTTGTCCTTCTTTCGTTTAGCCGTATCGTGAACAATAAAATCAGTCCTTTCCGAGGCTTATTGTTGCTTCGTAACAATATTTTTTTAAATATGCGGATAGTTAACCCAAAGCACAACCCCGAACTTGGAGGGCAAGATCCAATTTATTAGATATCCCTAGGACACGGGGGCATTAGTATCCACTACGGGATTGAGCGCTGCTGTTGGCCTTTCGGTTCACCAGAAATTCCCTTGAATTTCCTAGACAATCCTTTGTACGAATATGTCGAAGCAGCTTGTCTAGGTTCGCCTGGAACAGCAGGCCGAGTACTCATTCGGTGCCATTCTGACCTGACTGTTTACAGTGTTTCTGTTTTTCGTCGAGTTATCAACACTCGCGCTTATCGTTTAGCAAGTCAAATCCGGTTGGATGAGACCAGTACCCTGTAGTTACCACTTGGAGGTGAAAAAGTAAGGAACTGATGTGTAGTCAGAGTTACAACCACTGGGCATTGCCAAGTTAAAGCCAATCAGAGTCGACCCTCGTTCCACAACACCCAACCATCCGTCTAGTGCTCTGCTATTATTAAGAATTTCTTAGCCCGAAGAAAGAGTAGTTCTTCGGTTTATTTCTGAACAGATGTTGTTGCCAGATATAATAATATAACTCCAGGATTGAAACTGGAAAAGTCCTTGGTCTGCTTTTACACGTTGACTCTTGAGTCATGACTTTTTTCGAAGTTCTCTTTTGTTATTTTCTTTCGTGAGTCGCGCGCTTTTACACCTGTGACTTTTTGTCTTGACTAAATTTTAACTTTCCTCTTGTATTCGCTCTACACACTGCGACTTTTTCTCGTATCTTTGACATCTTTTTTTAAATTGCTACCCATCACTATCAATTTAAACTTCTATGATTTTTTCCAGGATATGCCGAAGTGTCAAAATTTGATCAGTTGTTAGCTTTCCAGGCCTTAAAACACACTGATAAGGTCCCTTCAGCTTGTTTATTAACAATTAGAATCTTGTAGGAGATATTTAGGATATTTGCTGATGAGTTGTTTAAAGTTACTTACCAACCCATCTCTACCGCTTTATAAAGCTCGGCAGGAAGGCCGTTGATTCCAACACAAACATAGCATAAAGGTAGATGTCCCTTTGTTATAAGAAAAAAAGTGTAACGCATACCCTTATAAAATTTTCTCGATTTTACATAACTCTTTATGAAACCAAGCTCATTGCATTTATTATGACTTGTTTATCGCAGCTAAAAACTTCTGTTTATTTTCACGCTTTCTATCAAGGGTTCGTTTAAGTCACTGTCCTTTCATTGTTTGGGTAGTCCTCAACAATTAAATCCGTCAATATAATGTTTTGGGAGGGTGCCTAGTTAAATAAATCCTTAAGCCTAATCATAAAAACGTAGTTGTGGGGCGATCAAAAAGGTTCGCCCTTGTTTAGCTATCATCCTAATATTTGAAAATGGCAGAAACGCCCTTTCATGGACTAAAACACAGGATTTGGTTTATATATAAATATAAATAAGTCCTTAAATTACTTTTTTCGAAATATGCAAGAATGTTATTCCCTATAGGTATCTTCGTGCTTCAAGAGAATATGAATTTGAAAAACAGCATTCTTATGTTCAAATGGCCCCACAGATCTAACCACCTTCAACATAGGTGTAAAATCAGCAATATCTTGTGATTTCAAATCCCTAGGGCCTTCGGGTACAGCTCTGGCACTAGTATAAACATTTACTGCTAATTAAAAATGTTCTTATTTATTACAAAAGCTTTTATTTAGGTTATGTAATACTTTAAAGTCCAAAATGCGTGTTGCGTTTTTGAAGGCTTTATTCAGACTGCCTCTCTTTAGTATATTTAACAAAACGAGCATACATAGCTTAAAAGTAATACAAAAAATCGAATGTTTGCATAAAAACTTTTCTTAATGTCGTACGACTGTACGGCTATAAAATAAGTTAACAGGACTGTCATTCTTTAATATAAGTTAATAAGTATATATATAGACTAGACTATTTGTATTGATTGATTTAATTGATTGATTTAATTTATTTAAATACATTTAAGTTTATTTTGCATTTCGAATTTCTTACAGTTAATCATTAATTGGATTGCAAATTACCTTCACCTTAATTTTATATCAAAACCAGCCACAATTTACCACCTCGGCAGAGCATCAAAACTTTTTTTGTTTGCTAAAAAACCTCCGGCTTTCCTGGTAGGTAGAGCACTCATGCACCACAAAGGGAAGAGAGAAAACTTCCCTACTATCCCATGATTTACCTAATTAAGGACGAACGTTCATGGCCCTCATGGGATTGTTCATTTGCATTTTGAATGTCCAGATGGTTAAGGCTTTTCGCTTTTCTGCCATATTCATTATGAGCGGTCCATCATTATTTAATTTCGAAATCTAGGTCGCTTAATATTTTTGCTTGTTTAATCATAACCACCCCTATATTTAATAGGAACGGCGATAACAGTTGTATATATACAAGCACGTATCTCTAGTGTTTTGGCAGTTACTTTTTTTTATAGAATGCAAAAAGTTTTGCCACCCGTGCCAAAAAGAATCTTCTTCTTTCCAGCGATTCGTGAAATTCAACTCGAGCTAATTTTATAGATTGCGCAATTAATTGCATACCTCTACTCAACGAAGAGGGAAATAGTTGAACGTAATGAAACAGCGCCAAGGGAAGTTCCTTTTTAAGTACATCATTAGTCTGCCTTTGGATTGTGCCTTTTTCATTAAGTGGGAGTCAAACTGAGGTATGCAATTTGGATAGTATCTAGCAATAGAACAAATTGAGGTACAAAAGGAGTACGTACATAGGGTACAGAATCCAATCAATAACCGAAAACCGAATTGCTTTTCATTGGTTCTTCTTTTAGGTATTCTTTGGAAGGAATTTGCCAATTCGTGGTCGTATCTCACGCTTTGAAATGTTCGAAAATCAATTTCAACATTTTTAATTAAGTCAATTTCGAAAAAAAGGAGAAAAGAATATATTCTTTGCAATTCATCTTGGAATTAGTGAATGTAGTCATTGAAACAAATAACCTAACAAAGGGATAGAAGTGCTTGCAACATAAGGAAATTTATAGGACTTTTGTACAATAATATATCAACTAATATGCTTTTGAATTGAGAAAAATCAGAAAAAAAGCATATAATATTAATTTGAGATCGGAATTTTTACTCTTTATACGTAGTGCTAAGGTTATCCTACTTGTCTCACACCAAGTAAGTTGATCCAATTGTAATTACTACCTTATGTGATCTAACCTTACTTACTTGCACACTAAGCTAGCTGTTTCAATTGTAAGTCTTAGGTGATGTAACTAGTCCCTACAATTGCGCACTTTAAGCTAGTTAAGGTCAGTTTTTACCAGTGTAGGTCAGCACACCACGGAGCCACTCACACGACGTACACACTGAAATACATTTGTACAACAAGGGTTGAAACAAATCTTCATTGTACTTTTACGAACTGAGCCGCAAACGAGTGCAATATTGCGAGTAACGAAATCAAAACATAAAAATAACGAATTTGATATAAGTAACGAAACTTAGTTGACAGTAACGATTCGGTTCTTCGATTTGAATCGAATACCCGTTACTCAGTTACGAATACATACGGTTTGCTACAGCTCTACATGAGAATGATCCAGATAGAGTAAGTACTAAGAATTGGTTTCGTGAAAAAATGGAACTTTAAATTTTTACCAAATTTAATAAAATTTAAATTTGTTATATGAAGTTCTTGGAATAATACTCAAAAAAACTTGGGACTGCTTATTTAGGGCAAAACTAATGGCAAAACTAATAGTAGGTACCTATCAATTAAATGTTTTGGAAAAAGCTATTTTGATCAATCTTAACTCATATATTGTTACAGATGTTTTAAAACTGCATAGCCAGTTTTTCGATGTATCGGATTTTTTTGTATAGGCCATGTTTAGTAAATCTTCTTCTTTATCCCTCTATATAGTTACAATATTACCACTGATATTTGTAACAATGTCTTAAAATTAGTTTAAGCATAAAACCCTTTCAATGATTTTCTGTAAATGCATTATGAAGACCTTCATTTAATCATAGCTTAAAGTCGGCAGCGCCGTTATGGAGGAGCGAGAATCCTTCATCGGCTCTCTATAGATCGTTTCTATGAATGCTACGTATGCGGCTTCACAATCGTGGAAAAAAACGATGGGTATCGATTTGAATATCTCGTTTGTTTTTAAACACCTAAAGTTTACCATAATTGATAACATTGAGGATCTACGACATCAGAACTTTATGCAATCTTTCTGAGTTGATCCGTTTCATCACTATAACCCGCACCGATGTAGATGGAATCCGCGGATGAACTCTAGGAAGGATTCTTCAGCAATCCAGGAACCTCTCTACTTAACATCCTCACTCTTATGACCCAAGGTCAAAGGAACCTTGGACCAGTCCAGGCAATCTATCAGTTGATGTCCAGGCCATTTTGCGACTGAAGTATGCACGGGAACGCGTATCCGCTCTAGCTAATGGGGAGGTGCAGTTCTTGCCGCAAACCAAGGATTTACTTGCTTACTTAAGTTGCGCTACAGTTCGTAATGAACCTGAACCTCAACCAACATGCCTCTTCAATTAGCACGGTCCTTAGTTAAATGCCTCCAGTTGCACACTCCAAGTTGGTTGAGATCGGTTTCTACTTGTGCGCGGCACTTAATGCGAGGTCTTCCTATATTACGTCCGACGTCTAGCTGGGAATCAAAGACACTGCAATCCGACTTAAACGTCCAATGCGGAGTTTTTGACCTGTACAGCTCTTATAATTCTTGGTTGAATCTTCGTCGCAATAGCCCGTCAAAACAAACGGGCCGAAGATTTTTCAAAAAAATGTTGCTCTGGAATCGACCAAGGATTTCTTCATCCGCTTTTGATACGGTCAATGCTTAAGCGCAGTAGAGCATGACTGGAATGATCAGTTTAGGATTTCTTTAGTAGGCTTATACAAGTTCAAGTCGAACTTTCCTGTAGCTCAAGAGGAAAGATGCTTCATTTGCATTTGCTTTGTCAGTTTTTGCAAATCTTGAAAGATAATGTGCATGCATACTTCGTGGATTGCTGCTCGTGATCCACGAATTATGGGGAGCTCACAAAAAAAAATAAACACTTCTAAAATTTTTTGCGCAATAATGATTGTAATTGCTTAGTTAAAAAAATTATTTTTGTGTTTTATTAATTCAAGAAAAACGCAGGGAACACAGTTTATTGTTTAGTTTCTGTGTTTGATCCCCAAGAAGTTTTTAGCCGCCCCAGCATTTTGGGGTTATTCGTTTTGAATGTGGAATGGGATATGGTATGAAGCAATCAGTGTATGAAACAACAGCGGATTGTAGTCTTCTCATTATGCTCTCTCTTTTTAATGACTTGTGATGACTTTTTATGACAGTGAATCCTATGATATAAATATCATAAATATTTTGCTTTCGTTTTTGCCCCTTAGTTCTTTAACCATTTTTGTAATAAGTGTAGTGAAGCGTACTGCCATAGCTTGTTTCAATAAAAATGCAAAATAAATTTTTAAGTCTTTGCATATTTCATAACAATAAGTTACTCGCTAACGAAAACCTATAGTCAGACAAGTGCACAACTGCTATTGAATGACCACAGTTATGAGTGAAATGTTATCCTGTTTGTACTGTTAAAGAGTTTGCATTATTAGCCAAAAAGTACCTACACATCGGTTGTGCTCTTTACAAGAAGGTTGCTCTTACACAACTGAGCTACACCAAGAATGTTTGAAATGAGGGTTATTTTTAAGAGCTTTTGAAGCTTTCCTGTAGAAATTCTTCAATGAAATATCAGGGGTAAAATATTGGGACGAACCGGTAGGATATGCTAAAATTCGATATATTTAGGAAAGGTAAAGGCGAGAGGGGAAATTAAAGTTGCAAGCAAATATAGTTTATATTAAGCGGAGATTCGATAATGACCTATGATGGTGACCTTTGTATTGAAAATGACCAGTAGTAATAATCCTGAAATTATTATCCATGGCTATAGTCTATGTTAAGCAATTGCTTGTACTCAAGCAGGGGCTATGATTTTAACCTTCGAATTCAAAATATTTTAATTAATTCAATATGTATCTGTGCTCAGAAGCATACATTTGGGGGCGAAATAATTTAACCTATTTAAAATCCTCTATACATCAAAAAACATGTGCAATATTAAATTAATCAAAATCTTCCCAAAGATGAACTTTTCTGAGTAAAAATACGAATTTGAGGTCTAATTCCACTGAATTCGGAACCATTGCTGTAAACGGAACGAGCTGTAAAGCTCGTGGGGCAGAGACATAACTGACTAATTGACTAAGTATTAGAATATTTTTCAAACAACGATAACGTTCAGATATGTGTTCTGTATTATATTTTATCGTAGATAACAACACTTTTAAATTATCTAATTATAACAGTCTCGAAAATGATCATTGGATAGCATCTACAAGGTGGGCCAAAAGAGATCACCCTATAGGAAGATGCTCTTATTTTTCGAAATGGCCGCCAATGTCAAATATGTTTTGTGAACAAACCTTGAAGCGATATGTTCCCCAAGAACGCGGAATAATGGTGGTTATCTTTTTGCGTAACAATTCGTCTATAGTGTTGGCGCAGCGCAAATTCCGTCGCCGATTCCCCGCCTGTCCGACACCGACTGCGCCAATACTGCGCCGTGTGGCCACCAACCTTGAAGAGTGTGGGACCACACGAGACGATGCCTAGAGTGGTCGGCCCCGGAACGCCCGTCATGCCGAGAATATCGCCGCTGTTGCCGAGGATGACGAGCTGTCGCCGGAAACATCCACAAGATGCCGTGCATCGCAATTAGCCATCAGCCGGTCCTCCCTAAGGCGTATTTTGGTCAAAGACTTGCGGATTTTCCCGTACAAAGTCCAGTCCGTGCATCAGCTGCTGCCTGTCGACCGCCAAACGTCTGCAACCTACGCTCAAGCCATCCTCAATCTCGATGACGAAGTGGACGATTTTTCGATCATATTGAGCGATGAGGCTCATTTCTATTTGCGGGTACGTGAACATGCAAAACCATCGCACCAAAAATCCACGAGTACTGCACGAGGAGCCATTACACCTACTGAACGTTACTGTATGGTGCGCTGTTCACGCTGGAAAAGTCATCGCGCCATTTTTTTTTTCGAGAACGCCGCTGGTCAAACAACAATAGTGGACGTTGCGTGCTATAGGCCCATGCTAACCGAGTTTTTTTGCCGCAATTCAAAGAATTAGGACTGGAGGACATGTGGTTCCAACAGGACAGGAACGGCACACTGCGCGAGGCACAACCGATATTCTGAGGGCGGCCACAACATCGGATGACTTCTTTTGGCACATCTTGTATTATGCGAAATTTAACAGTGATAATCCTCGGTTATTGATGCAAGTCAATGATTGCCTTTCTTGTAGGTAGGACACATGGAACTGTTATTCCAGTCATCGGGCGTCCTGCATCCATTCAAACTTTGTTAATGGTTTGGTACATGTATACCCATTACACATGCAAGGCAAACCCTCCGTATTTGAAGTTTTCTTCCGGTAATCCACCAAAACAGGCTATCTTGTTGCTCGTCAACTTTTTGATGGCTGCACTATCTTGACAGTAGGTGGATAGGTTGTTTGCCCTCTATCTCGACATTATGAATTTGCGCAGCTACTAAAATACTGCTTGGTGGTTGCCATTGTTGTTTCGTATAGCCTGTGCTATTTCATTGAAACCAGCTGATAATTGCTTGGCTTTTTGGTAGAATTGACGAATGTTTTTTTGTATGATGCCCAGGTTATGGTTATATCCATGTCCGCTTAATGAAACTGTCCAGTTATGAGGAGAAAAACTAAACCAAAATATAAACAGTCAACCAGTCTGAATCGACATGGCTTGTCAACTCCAAACGTTACCGAAGATTAACTGAAGGAATTTCGTCCTTGAAATGTCAAAAAAATGATTCCCGCACGAATCACTGATCCGTGCACCACTGGGTTATTTAATAGAAGTCAATTTATACGTTATAATAGGTCTTTATTTCATTACTCGCCAACTTCGACTCGATACCTAAAACCTAACTTTGCTTGACCTTGGTTCCCACGCAGACCCATTGCCATTATCTTGCACCTACAGACGCAAGTTGACACCGTTCGTCGTGAAACGCGTTACGGATGCGCGTGTATGAACAAATGCAGCGCATGCATTTCTTATCGACAGGTGGACAGCCGATCGTGTTAACTGATTATATACATACTACCATCCACGTTGGTATGATATCATATTTTGGTATTTTACGGCGTAGAGTAGAAGGCTTATATAGTATTTTCGCATAAAACTTTATTAATAAATTGATCTTTATCAAAATGAGACAGCAATTAGCAAGAGTGCCTAGTTCTTTGCTCGATTTCTGACAAATCTTCATTTTCATTTTTTGGAAATTCAAAGTTTGACAAAACAACATGACTAAATCTTCACACTTTGGCAGATCCTAATAAAGAACAAAGAAGCCCGACTCGATACCGCCGATGTAGACCTTGATTTAAAATCCATATACAACATAATTTACAGCCATGCCTATTTTTGGTACACTGCCCATACTCATTCCCCGGAGCAGGATGACGACAGGGAATTCTAGCCGATCCTTTAAGTTTGCACCGGCCTTACCAAAAAATTCGATAGACAAATGCACTTAGACAGGGTCACGCATTTTACTAAACGTCACTATTAACAGATACAACTCTGAAGTACAAAGGGACTTTGTGGACCTCGGCTTCACTCTGACACCGACATTTTGTATGAGATCAAATGAATTTCGTATGCAAACCGCAGTTTCTGTGGGCGCTGTTTTTTTAGAACGCCTTTTACTGATATAGGCCTCACTCATCCCAGCCATGCTATGAAGCAAGGTACGTATCAAAGGCGGATGAAAAAAATCCTTGGTCGTTTTAAGCGGAAAAATATTCAAAATTTGGTCGTGTTTGCATTGAAGAGCTTTGGAGACAAATATTCAACCAAGAACTGTACGTACACATACTTCTTTTCGCATGACCATCGATTCCTATCAAGACGTCGGACATAGTATACAAAAGATGACATCTGGAGGACATTAGCTAAATGGAGAGAAACGTTGGTTGAACCTATGTTCATTCCAGACGGTATTGCCTCTGAAGAGAGTCAGTTTTTTTTCTTCGTCCTCCATCAACGAGTAACTATAGGATTATTATGGATGTATTCTTGAATTCATATTTTTCCTTTTTATTGTCCCGTTTTGTCGATATTCAGTAATCATTTAAATACCAAAAACTAATCTATAATTCATATTCATGGAAAATATTTTTCAAATTCACTTTAACTCGAAATAATCGAAAAATTATAATTATATCAAGTTCTGCATTTTGTTCTGTACATAACAATCCACAATAAAAATAGATAAGTGTAGATTGAGGGTACTGCAAACACCTTCGAAATTCAATAAATTCGAAATATGGCAGCGTCCTATTGCAGCCAAGACTCTAATGTATATATAAACTAAGAGCTATATTCCCTTACAGCAATACCAGAGCAAATGTTATTTTAAAAGCAATACAATCGTCCTTTGCTAAGATATATTGTTTCCGGGTTGATAGCGTCGTGTCGCCACAATTCCGTAATTAAGTTTAAAAATGGGTTTCAATTGTGTACACAAATCTAAGGAAATGCATTATTTGTCAAAGTGCTAGATTGTCCTGTGTTTTTATTTGTACTTCGATCCTTGAAATGTTTGTGGATTATTTTTCTGCTTTATATTTTATTTGTGACGACAGTAATCTAAATATTACAAATATAAACTTTTTACTTTCTCTTATAAAGAGAAAGATATTCTTTTCGTGAAAATGTTCGACCTCGAGATTTTGATTGATTATAATATTACGATGATAGCGGAACTCAAAAAAGTGGTTTTTGGAATTCCGTCCGTCGGTTCGTCGGTCCGTCTGTCCGTACAAGCCTCTCCAGCCTAAACGACTTGACAGATTTTCTTCAAACTTCGTATCTAGCATTTTTTTATTAAAATTCGAGGTCTTTTTTTTGTTTGCTTTTAGCAATGTTGTTACTGGTACCTGCCATATAAAAACCATACATAACCTCAATGTAACGAATTTTCGCAATTAGACCATATAACAAAAATTGTCAATTTCTCGCAAACTATTTTGCCAAATTGAATGAAATTTAGTTCGTGTACTACAATTACAGTTTTTATGAGTCACGCGTTATTGGTTTTGGCCCAATTATCTCTAAACTAAAATTTTCAGTATTGGCCAATAACGGAAAATCAATATTATTCACATGAACACCGATTACTTTCAATGACGGAATAAACATTCGTATAATCACATTTCGGCATTATTTATATCATTTAAAGCATCATTACTCCAACTATATATTATTGTGTATATTGGCCAAATTAACTCGCTGTGAAAGAGAAAGTTGCGTACGACCCAGTCGTGTACCCACCACTAGTTTTCATCTGTAGATGTACATTTAGTATTTTCAGAAACATGTATGTGCACTTTCGTTATTGAGTGGCAACATTTAAATTTCGTGTGTACGATGGGTCAAGAGTTATTATTTTGTTGATTAGTTTTTGTATTTAATAGGGCTTAGAGGCAAACTCCTTACATCTCTTAGCGAATTTTCTTGTTATTTTTTTGATGACTTCTATTACAGTCATCTCCAGTATCTCCAGACCCTTCCATATAAATCCATGTCCTTGCTTTAATCTCCCTACCCTGGCCTAAAGTGATAGGCTGAGCGGTGCGATGATAGTTAGAGCAATGAATTGACACACAGAAAGCCTAGCTTCGAATCCAAGCCGCAGCAATACCTAAATTATTATTTATCATCGGCCACCATCTCAAGATGATCTGACAAATTGTCAAAAAAATTTATCTGAAATCAGACGTTCCGATTCGTTATAAACAGGAGGTCTTGCCATCGTACAAGAAGTACACACGCACACATGGTTGGTTGTGAGAAATAACTAGACCCTTGATAATAACGAGTCTGTTGCGATAAAAATTTGTTTTGTCTTCCTTATAATCCGTTAACTTTTTCATAAATCTATTCTTTGATATCAAAACTCTAATCTGAAGATTCTTTAAATCAAACTCTATAGGCGTTATCCAGACGTACAACATCTAAGGATATCTCTAAAGCTTGATAAATAAATTGAAGATTCGAGCTTCTATCTAATTCATCATAAACGTTGTCATACATACAATCACATTTGTAGACCCTGCTCTACGACATTTCAATATATTTGCAGGCACCTGCCTATATGATAGTCTGTCTATTCAGTTTCCTGCACAATCGCTCATACACAAGGATCACTAGGCCCTGCATTAATAAATCTCAAACAACCATCACTTCATCATGTTAAACCATCTTTAAGACCAGCCTTACAATTTCGATACCCTAAGATTTTATTTCCGGATCCAATCTCAAGACATAAATAAACCATGACCTATACATTGTTTTAAGAGATCTTTAACTTCTAAGGCCTAGATAAAGTTTAAGAATCCAGATTTGAAATTTTGTATTCTACCCTTCCCCACTTCTCCAGTACAATTTCCAGACACTTCACGGTTGTAATATAATCAATCTGAAGATTAATCTATACCCTGCACTTTATTTCCAGACATTGCTTTGGAAATTTTCAAGATCCAAAACAACGAATTCCCAAGACAACTTCAAACCCTACAATATATTAAAAAATTCTTAAGACCAGGTCCAGACCAGCCGAACTTTTTTAATATAGAGGCCTCAACATCGGCCAAAAGATCTGTGTATATGAGCACCTAAGCGGTTGTATGTCAGGGAAGTCCACAATTAATCAATTATTTATTCTTCACCAGAACCTGCAAAAATCGCAAACTGTTCTTGAGATATTGGTGCAAAACTCTAAAACAATAAACGAGTGAAAAAAAAAAACAAAAATGCTGTCAACAACAAGACAGATCATCAGAATCTGAAGAAAGATCTTTCAAGACTCCGATCAACCCAAATCTGCTCGGCAAAACTGACAAAGTGAATGGTAAAGAGCGGAATTTTATGTTAAATATAGGAATTGTAAAACGAATGGACACTAGTGTCTTCTGTACGAGCTGTACAGCGACATACCCCTGGTAAAAAAAAACTCCGCATTGGACGTTTAAGATGGCTAGGACATGTAGAACGAATGGACACCAATACTCCGGCTCGCAGAGTCTTCGATTCCCAGCCAGACTTCGGACGCAGTAGAGAAAGACCTCGCCTTAAGTTGCGCGCACAAGTAGAAACCGACCTCAACCAACTTTACATGCGCAAATGCGCTTGCTGCTAGTGACTTGATCAAAGAATAAAGTTGGTTGTGGTACAGATTTACTCCGAATTGTAGTAACCTTGAGATAGTAACGTGAAATTTTAAAAACCACCATCTCTCAACAAAAAAAAAATTTCAGCAGAAATCCAACTGTTGTTATGTTCTTAAACTCCGTTTAACTTTTTTTTAAGTAAAGGTTTTAAACATTTTTCTCTCATTCAATGAACTGTTAAACTATCCTAAACTTGTTTACTGAAACCAATCAACAAAACTTATACCATAAGTAAATTTTCCTTAAAATATGGTTCATACATAAATCACCACCCACTCCTGCCGGATTATAACATTTTCATGGGTTTCAGGGAACAATAGTTTGGCACATTTTATTACTATGACTATTTCCATAATTCCATGTGGTTCATAGGGCTTTCACAAACTCTAAGCTCCTATAATTCCCTTTTGTAACCCATTCAACTTCAATATCCCAATAAACTGGCAAACCATTCCGATTCCCGACAAAAACCATGCGTGATTAACCACCCATATGTCAGGAATGTTACCACAACAAAAAAAAGGGACGATGCAAGCCAGATTGTTATATCAAAACACTTTTCCACCATTGTTCTTTTCACTTCACACAGGATGACATTAATCAAATCAATTCCACATTCGAATGAACTCTTCAACCAACCTCCCACTATTCTGTCACGTTGTCCTGTTCACCATGCGAAAAGTGCACTTTTATTCTTTGTGTGTGTTCGGATATCAATTTCAACTGTGGGTGGTGACATAGCTGGTCCCCGCCAAATGAATGCTCACATTTAACCCTGAAAGTCAAAGAGAGGTGACACTTTGGCGCTGGTGTTCAAGGCCTAGATACATACCCACAAGCATCAGTAGGGTTTGCCGACAGCGGCAACGGTTGCCACGAAGACCACCAAACTCATAAATCATTGCCGTTTAATTAAACTGAACTCTGTGTGGCATCTTTACGATGCCATGGAAATTCTGAAATCCATACCCGGGGCGCTTTAATAGATTTCCTTTTCTTTTAGGATTTGGTGTCGTTTTTTTTTTGTAATGGAATGGAATTTTGCACCAGCAAAAAAAAATGGTTGCGGATATATTTTCACCGCCTACACATCGTATAGACGAAAGTAATAAAAAAAAGTCATTCTCAACCAATAGGTGTACGGAATGTTCGCCTATCATTAATTACGTAATTAAAAGCTTTTTCTAATAACATCCCCTTACAAAAGAAATTGTGAGACAATCTCTGATGACAACATTTTAATTAATCAACTTTGCTTCTACTCGAGTGCAGTGAAACTAAAACTCAGAAATGAATAATTAGAAGCGAAGCTACTCCAATGATGCCTGGATATGGACACGCTCGCAATCTGTGATTTACGCGCTGCTAATTCCATTTCAATTATTTTCTACAAGTTATCTTTTCACTCGTAAAATATTAAAATATTCTTGAAAAATTTATGACGGAAAATCTGACAGTTTCCGATTACTTTGAGCAGGGAAAGTCACGTGAACCTTCATCACTAGACCCGAATCGTGCTTAAAATATACCGAGGCATCCATAAAAGCGAAAAGATGTTGAAAATAATTCATCAACGCGCTCGAATAAAATTGAGATTGCAACTGAAAGGTGTGCTTTAGATCAAGTCGCGTGGGACGTTTCGACTTTAATTATTTTGAGTGCTCTTTGACAGATTTGCGGAATTTTTTTTGCTGAAAAACCATCACAGTGTCAGCCATTCATGGAAAAGGAAATTACGAAATAATAAATAATGTTTTCCTTTTTTCTGCTTTTGTATTGGTGGTTAGGATAGAGCATTTGGAAAAGTCCTTTGTCATTGTGTTTGGGTTGGAAAGAGGGTTCTATGTAATTACTTTTTACTTGCTGTTAATAGAGCCAGTATTACTTTCGTAAAATAAATTCAACTCCAGATTTTAATCAATTAATATTAAAGGTTTGATTAGTTTATATTTGGGGAAAAAACGGGGGCAGTGATTTAGAATGTAAACGTTGATGGCTTACATTCGAAACTTAACTGCCCCAGTTTTACCCAAAAATCCAAATAACAACGGATTTTATATATATCGTGCAAAGTGTATTGAAAGGTATTGGGTATCTAAGGTACTATTTACAATTATTATTTATTTTATATTGTATACGTTATAGTACGCTTCTATATTATGGATCAGAAATATCGAGTAATCATATAAAAAGCAGCTATAGCAATTTTTGATATGTTGATAAATTAAAAGTCGGGCGCCCAAGGAGCCAGTACTTACGACACACTCTTGCACTCACCACTCGATTTAATAATTCTACTAATTTTGTCAATCCAATACAGACGTTGGGACAGAAAGAACCCAATGGAGTTATACCAGACGACAAAAACCGATTTTCATAAAATAAACAAAGAAGAACCAAAATGAAATAAACCAAAGGAAGAAAAACCAAGGACTAACCGCATTCCCATCCCGAGGAATAAATAAAGACCAAAAGAAAACCATACAGAATAACAGGAAATCTGGACGGCAAAAATGGACGGAACAAAACAGAACTACCAAAGAAGGCTACAAAGGGACTACAAAGTTAAGTATTCTCTCCCATTTCACGCTTTAAGTGAATACCCCCAAAAATTGGGCGTGAGTTGAGTATTTTGAACTCGGATATAATTCAAAATATGGAATATTTTATTTTTTCTCTTCCAACGCTATATTATATATAAATACACATGTTTGTAAAACTCATATAAACACGACTAATCTTTGGTACACGAAAAATCGTTGAACAAAGTTACTTATACGATAACTACTCCAACGCAACTCTTGTGGGCGGTAAACCGTTTAAAACTAACATCTCTACGATACCTTGCCATCCTTATCTCTCTGCTATATACTTAAACTAAAGTTTACCATTATCAAAACACTTTCATGTAAAATGTTTATCCCACTCAAGCATCACTGAAATTGAAACTTTGTTCATCGCTAACGGAACGCAACCAAAAATTAACAGAGACCAAACATATCTTCTGCTTATTATATCCTTGTTCCTTCTGCTTGTTATGTTGTCAGTGGTTATGCTCTTACTTATTTCCATCAAGTAAGTTCAATAGTTCATATTTCTGAGCCATCTGTTTTCATGTTTATTATTATATTTTTTTTAAACTGAAGATTTAATTTGGAAAACGTGAAATGATGCGGATAAGATTTATGACATTCCCCATTGCAAAAATCAAACAAGCACATATTTTTAATCTAATTTTAATTTTTTTTTAATTTTGAAAATATTTAGGGCAAGATATTAAATTTGTGAAGGATAGTCCTGGAGGTAGTTGTAGTTACCTAGAATTTGATGTCTTTATTTCTATCCTGGCAATAACAACTGAGTAGTTTTCACCGTCCTATCTTTTGCAAATGTCTGACAAAGATTAAAAAAAAAATGTTATGAGAAGCTTATCATTCCGTTCGGAATTGGCGTTAAACAGGAGGTCCCATTCGTTGTTACAAAAAATATATCTTCGCACATACAAATGAATGAAGAAGCTAAGTTTAATTTTTAACATCAAAAAACAAAATGAATGTTATCCGGGCAGAGTGTTTAAATAGTGGAATTCTAGCACTTACGACCAACACCAATTATTTTAAGCTTATGTGGGTCTGCTAAAATTATGACGCGTTGTGTACATTAATTAATCTGTTATATTCCGACAGTACGAATTGTAATGAAAGACAGTCTGAAACGATCCTGACTGAAGTTGATGGTAATTAGTGGGATATTATGCTCCATAAGAACCCCATAATACACACATAAATCGTGGTTTATAATATTAAATTAATTTACTAAAAACAATCCCAACATGGACCCTTGATAAGTAACTAAGTAAGTAGGACAGCTTACACAAATGTTTAATATTAGTTCATCACTAGACACAACATAATGTACTAATCAAGACAAAAGATTTTTCCAAAACAAAAACCAAGAAAAGATTGCCACCCCAAATTGCAAAACTTAATTATCTCCTTAAAATTTTAAACCACCATCGGCTATTATTCTTTCAGCAACTTTCCCTCGGATTGATGAACGAATGAACACGTTTTTGTTTCTCTTCTTTTACGTTATTTTGTTAGCCCATTATCCAACGCAATTTTTCTTTATTACCTTTCGACCGTAACAACTTCATCTGTATAAACATCGTGTCTGCTTATCATTTTTGTAATTAACTTGGGTAGTGAATCTCCTAGCTTAGTTGAGTTATTAAAACGATTTTCATACAAGAGGTATTGGTTTCGTGAAAAAAAAATTTCAATTTTAATCTAATCATTACAATGGTGGAGAAGCTGGCAAAAAGAGTATGATAAATATAAGTCGTGATAAATATTAATCACCGGTCTGTGCACTTGGCTAAATGGATTTCATTCTACTGATAGACGAAGTTTAAGAGAGAAGTCAAGAGAGATTTTCGAAAACAACTAACATTGCATATTATTTTGACACTTCTTAAAGAAAATATTTCAAATAACAAAAATGAATCAATCAACTAACAAAATCTCAATATCGACATTCTTGTTTAACAAGGTGAACAAAAATACCTCATACTCCTAATGCAGCTGACAGTGCTAGGCGACGTAGTGATGTAATTTTAAAAATTAGGTACACTGAAGCTTCATTGCCAAAAATACCAAATGAAACAATGCTGACATTGTCACTATTTGCTAAGCAATAAACATAAAATCTAAAAGTAAGGATTTCAAAAAAAAGCTCAAATATTTTGCGCATCTAAGCTACCTCAGAGGAAGATCTAATTGACTTTTTTAATGAAAGACATACATACTGGGATACGTTCGTTGCAGAAGTAATGAAAAACAGTAATCTCATCTGATGCTGCAGGCGAATTAATAGGTAACACTTTTGTTAAAAGAGCAACAAAAACCAGCGTTATAAAGTGTAAATTCAAAAGTCAGTTCAACAGTGCTAAACGCACTTCCTGACGTAACTTTTGTTGTAGTGTAGAAAGCACTGCCTAATGAGCCAGTCTTAAATACCTATTCACCAAAGATCCGGCTGTGCCAGGCTACCTCAAGCTCAATGGGGACTGAACAAAGTCCACACATTTAGTGGAAACCCACTTTCCACGATGTGATTCATATTCCGTCTATAATTCACATAACCGTCTATAATGGTAACCCTATTACAGCAACAATGGAGGATTGGGCAATTGGCTCCATCTCTTCCTATAAATACCCAGGAGTTGATGGCATTATCCCGATCATGCTTTAAAAATCGAAAACACCTCGTAAAAGCATTTTTGAACAAATTGTTTGTTAATAGTTAAAAATGCGGTTACATCCCTAGGTAATGGCGGGAAGTAAAGGTAGTCTTAATCCAAAAAGCCGGCTAGCCCAGCAACACTACCGCGAAGGACTTTATGCCGATGAGTCTTACATCCTTCATTCTAATAACCTTTGAAAAACTAATGGGTATCTACGTTCGTTACAAACTCAACCCCCAATACATATCTTCGGCACAGCATACCTACACGATATCGTTAGTATAAAAGAAAAATCTCTTCAAAAGAAGTTATATACAACTTTACAAGGAGTCTTCAACTTTTATTAGCGGTGGGACTTCTACCACTTAATTGGTATATCTACCACTTTCATCAATGCTGGAAATCTTACTAACCTTAACTCAAAATCTACAACGTTTTTCTATCGTTTAGAATGGTCCCTTAATTGTGTTACACATATTCTTCTATTTATATTTCTCTCGCAATTTGTATACCCTATTTCAAAGGGGTGTATTAGTTTTGACATTAAGTTTCTAACATAGAGAAATAATTTCGCCTCAAAATATAAGGATCCAATCAGCAGAATCGCTAGCCAAGTCGATCTAGCCATATCTGTCAGTCAGTCAGTCTGTGTGTCACCGACTTTTAGGCCTTAAATTTTGAGCTAGAAATATGTTATTTGGTAGGTATATAGGCTCTCTGTTCGACGAATCAGAACAAGTGTAAACATTTTTGGAATCCGCCTACTGCCACGGTCCCTTTATAGAAAAATATTGTTTTTGACCAAAAGCAAAGAAATTTGAAAAGTGTCTGAGCAACATATGTAGGACATTCCTAATATCTGTACTTCATAGCTATAAATTTTTTTTACAACTACGTTTTGTTAATTTTTTTAAGAAATTCAGATATTTGTTGTTGTAAATACTTCCGTAGCGGCAATACAAAGATTTCGCAGATAGATCATTCTCATCCACGCCCAATTTTTGGGGACATTTGTTGCATTTGCAATAGAAATACGTTGTCGAACCACACAACATTTTGATAAACTGTCTCGAGTGAATATGCTGTGACAATGCCATTTTTTATATATCATCGCCATAATGCAAACATTTTGGGGATATTCATTTTAAGAATGGGATGGAATAGGATAGTATTATATTAGTATTTAGTATTAAACTATCCGCACAGCGGATTGTAGACGTCCCATTATGTATGCTAATATCACTCTCGATTTGCCACGAAGTAGTCAATTAACAGAGTCGACCAATGAGCAAGTCCGTACGACACACTCGCGCACCCATCTCTTGTTATGTTTTGCTGGTTTACGTAACTTACTTCTCTGACAATGCTAATGAAATATTGAACAGATTTTTTTTTTGTATATTTTTTTTATGCAATGTAATGTTTATAGTGTTGCAGAAGCAGTAAAAAATGTTTGTTGAAATTTGCCTAAAAGCGTCGTAACTCAATTAGGTAAATCATCATAATCTATAATCGTTAAGGTAACAAACAAATCCATCGAACGTATCATAATAAGTATATGTTCAGGCATAGTTTGATGGCATTAACTAAGAGGAAGCAACAAAGTTATTTACATTTCCTTCCTACTAATTACCGGGCCGGTATCAATTCCAATTATACGCACCAGTAGCAAATGTCCTTCAAAATGTAAGGAACGTATAAGATTATTATCAGACATCTAATTAAGAAGCCAGGTTAATTGCATAAGCCAAGGGAAGAAAGGAAGACAATGTGTGAGGATTAATTGGTTTTCCAGGTCGACAGCAAAATGATGTGTATATAGAGATAGCATTTTCAAGAAGCCACTGCTGAGTATCGACAACCGTCCAGCTGCTATTTTAGAGATATGTTTACTTTATGTATGCTGAGTGGGAATTGGTTAATTTTAAGAAATTGTTTTGACAATAAGGTCGTTTTGTTGGATCTGATGTATGTCCAATATGAAGTGAACGTAAATCGTCATTTTCTAAAAGTAGCAAAGGTGCTCTTGTCGGTAAAATTTCTCTACACAGAGAAAAGGCTAATTTGTATGGTAATTAATATATATAGAACATATGAGAAGGCTACAATCTTCTGTGCGAATCCTAACCAATGTCTGTACTTTATATAATACTACTGCGTCCGACAACTAGCTGGGAAACGAAGACTATGCTAGCCAGAGTATTGGTGTCCATTCCGTCTACATATCATAGCCATCTTAAGCGTCCAATGCCTAGTTTTTTCACCAGTGGCATGTCGCTGTACAGCTCGTGTAGTTGTTGGTTGAATCTTCGTCTATAAAGCCCGCCAACGTAAACGGGGCTGACAATTTTTCGAAGAATTTTCTTCTCAAATTGACCGAGGATTTCTTCATCTGCTTTTGAGAAGGTCCATGCACCTGCGGCGTATAGCAGGCCTGGGATAATCAGAGTCTTATATTGGATCTCCTTAGTAATTCGAGTAAGGGATTTACTACAGAATTGCCTTCTTAGCCCGAAAAACCAGCGGTTGGCAAGAGTAATTCTTCGTTTAATTTCTGACGAAATGGTGTTCTCAGAGATAATAGCGGAGCCGAGATAGACAAAGCCCCGTACTACCTCAAAGTTATATCTGTCAATGGTGACGTTCTGTCCAATTCGTCGATGTTGTGTGTGCCTTCGTGTTGACAGCATATACTTCGTCTTGCTCTCATTGACTGCTAAACCCATTTTTGCCGCTTCTTTCTCTATACTAGCAAACGTAGCTATGACATCACGTTGGATCCGACCAATAATGTCAATATCGTCGGCGTATGCTAGTAGTTGTACCGATTTTTGGAAAATTGCTCATCTGGTGTTGGCTCGTGAGTTTTGCACAATCCTCTCAAGAATCAAATTGAAGAAGTCACATGATAGCGCATCGCCTTGCCTAAATCTTTTTTTGGTATCGAATGTGTCGGTGAGGTCGTATCCGACCCTGATGGAGCAGCGAGAATTCTCCATCGTAATACACAAACGGAGGAGTTTGGGCAGTATGCCAAAACTAGTATGCGTCCTTGAAATCGATAAATAGGTGGTGGATATCGATTTAGACATTAATAAGGGCTGATCAGGTTGTTGGTAAACGGTTTCAGGCATTCACATATTACAGCAGATAGGATCTTGAAGGCGATGTTGAGGAGACGTATGCCTCTATACTTGAAGGGGATAGGGCAAACGGTTTAGTTGACCGTTCGTTGATCTAAAGACCGACATGTCCCCTTATGGATATCGAGGTGAGGAAACCGCTGGCTATAGCTGCATTTCGTTCCGCAGCAATCCTTAGCAATTAGCCTAAGTCCGTTGCCAGACGTGTTGTCGTGTAGGCTATGTTTTCCGACAATACTCAAAAAGATGTCTTCTCTTCCTACATTTGCGTATAAATCTCCCAGTACGATTTTAACATCGTACTTCGGTAGTCGCTCTTAGGTTTTATCAAGGAGCTTATAGAAGCAATCCTTAGCTATATCATATCTCTCCTCCGTTGGGGTGTGGGTGCATATAAGGCTTATGTTGCCTAATTTGGCCTTTATGCCGATTGTTATAATTCGTTCGCTAATGTCTTGGAAACATAAGACTTCTTGCCTAAGTCAGGCAGTAATAACAAATCCGAATAGTCGCTGTTTTTACTCCCTATAACACAGTCCGTAGTATATGTTTTGCCTGTCTGCTACGCAGCAATATAGGGCTTCCGCTAGTTGTTCGATTGCACCTCTCCTGTTTAATGTTCTCACATACGAACGCCGTTGTCCTTTTTTCGTTTAGCCGTATCGTCAACTATAAAATCAGTCCTTTTCGAGGCTATTGGTTGCTTCGTAACATCTGGTTATAACATATCGGGGGTATCCGGGTATATTCGTTTTAAAACATAGTTTGTAACATATAAAAATAATTGAGCTATTTACACCTCAAAGTGATTGGATCGAGTCAGAATCGTTAGCTGAGTCGATTAAGCCATGTCTGTCTGTCCGTCCGTCCGTCTGTAGGTAACCGGTTTTTGGGCATTAAATTTTGAGCTAGGATAATATTTGGTACATGGGATCCTTGTACGTGCTGTTTAAACAAATGTAAATTTTTTTGAAATCTACCTACTGCCACGCACTCCTTTTAGAAAAATCTTATTTAGGCAAAACCGTTAGAAACCGTTATTGCCACGCCTACACTTTAAGGGCGTTTTACGTAAAAAAACATTTTTCGGTAAAATTTTAAACATTTCGAAAAATAAATCATGCATAATAATTTGATTTTGTAATACAAACATTTCTTCCATATATCATTTTTACCCACACAAAAACTATTTCTATACCCTACGCCATACTATATGCAGGAAAAAAATGTAGTGTTTGGTAGATCCATAGAAGATTTTGATAAAATGTCTGAACAACATTGCTACAATTTCCATATTAATATACCTATGCCATAAAATTCACATTTAAGGGATATTAATTAAAAGTATGGAGTGGAATAGGGTATAAAACGATCTACAGGGTGGATTGTAGACTTCTCATATGTTTTTTCCCATGGTTGGGTAGTTATCCCAGAGCACAACCCCCAACCTGGAGGACAAGTTCCAATTTACTAGATACCCTTAGGACACGGGGCCATCCGTATCCACTAAGGGATTGAGCGCTGCCGTTGGCCCTTCGTATCATCCGCCACCATCTCTGTTCAAGAAGCCTGAGTAGCCCTTGAAATTCCTATACTCTGTCCAAGAATAAATGTCAGTACAGGGAAGAAAGGACATTTGCCTCTTTGTCTGGTTGCAGTAACATGTATAAATGTGTCCCTCTTTAAAGCTCTCGTAGGGTTGCCATGGTGTATATTATGAATCACCACAAAGAGAGAGAGCATTTCGCTTAGGGTTGCCATCTACCCATTTTAGTTTGTTTTAAAAAATAACATTTTTTTCCGAAAACAGAAATAAGAACTAAAAAAAATATGTATTATCATTTATTCATGATAAATATAGTAAACAAAAATATAATTCATAATGAATATAGTAAAGTATAATGTTAAAACATAAAATTTCATTAATTTAAAGTAAAAAATAACTTCATTCATTTATAATATTAAAATCTATTAGTCTGATGAAAAGTTAGTGCTGCTACTATCGTCATTTATATTTATTACCAATCTTTCGACTGCTTCCTCCGCGAAAACGTCCATATCCCACATCGTTGGCTCAACAACCTGTTCAACGTGTTGCACACATCGGTGCCATTTCTCACTGTCAACTCTTACAAGTGCTGTTGTTAATAATAATTTAATTTCTGTCATTTTAAATGACTTGTTTTGGCTTGCTACAAATCCTTTCACTTGAGCCCAAACCAATTCTATTGGATTTAGATCGCAGTGATAAGGCGGCAAGCGAAGCACTTTATGTCCTGCAGCTTGATCCATTTCATCCAGGTTTCATACTTGGCTTTGAAACGTTTAACGATTTCAAGCAACTCTGTTTTAACCATATCATCCTCAAAACTTATAGCATTAGATCTCTTCTAGATCTTTTCTAGTAAAAGTGGTTGGGGCTTTATTTTTCTTTCTGGAATGGTAGGAAGCATTGTCCAAAACTATTACGGCGTTAGGCTCCAGGCGCGTTAAAATATCTTTGAACCATTTCTCGTACACTTCGGCATTCATGTCTTCGTGGTAGTCTCCAGTTTTCCCTGAAATAAAGCATAGCAGACCTTCATCTACGAAACCTGTAGAACTTCCAATATGGGCTATAACTAGTCGCTTTCCTTTTCCAGATGGTGATCGCAGTCCAGTTGACAACCCTTCATTAAAAGCTTGGCGTGGTGTTGTAATAGTATGTCCCTCATTGAGCCAGATCTCATCAGTAAAATATATTTTTCTTTTCTCTTCTCGAATTTTTTTTATTTCGCGTAAATACCTTCGTCTCCATGATATAATATCACTTCTTTCCAACAACAAGTTTTTACGCTGACGTTTGACGAATTTAAATTTAAGATCTTCTTTTATGATTGTATGTAAAGTTGATCTGCTCATATTTGTAATATTTGCATTTTGTTGGGCTTCTTGCAATATCTTATGGAGCGTTGGTAAATCATTATCCATGAAAAACTAATGGACTATGCGCCTAATGGCACATTTGTCAAAATCATCGACCCTGATTTTGCGACCAGAATTATTTTTCTTCTTTGAAGGCGAATTGTGGCCTTTAATTTCATTTTCCTTTAAAAGCCTATATACAGTTCGTTCCGTAACAGAAAAGACATCAGCTGCTTTTCTTACGGATTCCGTTTTATTTTTAAGAAGGCCATAAAATTTGTTAGTTGAATTTACAATTTGTTGTTTCTTTTCTGCACTTAATTCCTTTGAAGACTTTGTAGCCATTTCTCTATTTAGCCACAACACAGTTGCTTAAAACTTAATAATGACTTCCGTGCAAAATCAGAGAATTATTCGTGTGCAATGTTCTTACAGCTGGCGATGGGTTAATACTAATATTTTTTTATATGTATTTTATATATATATAATATTTTTTTGAATGCAATGAGTAAAAATCATTTTTATTCGAAAATCTTTACAATGTTAAATATCAGCCATTTGATTATATTTCAGGCAGCAGAAGTCAAAAACACACAAAATATAATCAACCTGTTGTGTTTTTTTTATGATTTTATGACGGTCTGTTATAAACCGGATATATGTAATATAAAACTCATATCCTTTTTCCAAACATTGTCTTAATTGCATGCAACTGTAATAAAACTCATAATCTTTTCAACACACTGATTTTGTGATTTTTGTATTAATTGAATATTCAAGCGGTTATTGTTTTATGATTTTTTTTATTTTTATTGCTTCGGTAAGTCATTTTCGATTTACGTCGAGCCTGCCAAAACCAACTAGGAAACATATATTTCAATCCCATCCCTAGTTCTTAAAAAAATAAACACAATAACACAACAAAGCCAATAAAAAAGAAAACCCACACACAGAATGAGTTTGACAGATAAAAATGGTGGGAAATGGAACGATTTATCGCACATCCATGGTTAGGAAACTCTTTGGTAACCGCAGATTCTTAATCGTAGGTTAAATCAAAACTGCGGTAACCTAAACGTCAATTTAACCAGCAGTGAATAAACCGGGCCATAGTCCAACAATAATATGATCACTTATTGTACTGCATTGTTGCAATGCATTAAAATAGCGCATGAATAAAATTTCCTTTTAAAATACAAAGTCGAAAAAAATGGTTTGACTACATTTTAGCGGTTTGTAATTACAACAACAATTGTACACAAACTTCAGTGGCTTCGTTTGTGTTTCAGTGGTAGTATATCATTGAGTCCACTTACAGGCACCATTGTTAGAAAAAAAACTTTCCCATAAGACCTGTACTGACATTTTTTCTTGGACAGACTATAGGCAACCTGTTGTCTGAATATGTCGAAGCAGCTTATCTAGGTTTGCCTGGGCAGCTGGCCGTATATCCATTCCGTGCAATTCTTACCTGGCTGTAAATAATGCTGCTGTTTTTCGTCTTGTTATCAATACTCGCTCTTATCGCTTACCAAGTCAAATCCGGTTGATTGAGACCAATACCCGAGGATTACCACTTGAAGGTTAAAAATAAGTACTCGATGTGTAGTCTAAATTACAACCACTGGGCATTGCCAAGTTAAAGCCAATTAGAGTCTACCCTCGTTCTACAATACCCAATGTATAGAATAAAAAGCCATACATGGTTCATATTCGAATGCACGTTTAAAGATGTTAAATTATGTTCCCAGACTTCCCTGGATATAAACAATTATCAAGAACTGTCTCCATTAGTTGCCCTTTATGAAAAAGGGTATCTGTTGGTGATTCGATCTAGGTTCATATTATATTGGCTTTCCGAACGTAACTTACAAATAGAATTATAACAAAATAAAATATCAATATTTTGTTTGGGTTGACTTCAGTAAAAATCCCTTTTCGGTGCAATTCGAAAAAAAAATGTGGATGAAAAGACTTCGGTAATATTAATTTGAAGATTTCAATTATATAAAATACTAATCCACCCCCCAATTTTAAACAATTCTTTTGAGCGCTTAGAGCAAAAATCTAAAGGCGGCAAATAAAACAAAAATCATTAAAATGGAAATTGATTCAATAAACAATTTTAACATATGAAACAATGTACGCCGCCCTAGGGACACAAAAACGTAACTACACGTTTTTTTACGATTTTGGGCTGGGTATGCCATCTTACTTAAGATTTAGAACTTCTAAGTTCTGACAAAAATGAGACCTCTATGTTAAGTAAAATAGAAGTTACTACTTTACAAAAGTATTCATTAAACAAATAAAAATAAAAAATTGTCAAATATTGACATACATTTTCATGTCACAACGGCTAAGAATTGTAAATTTATTATTTTGTTGGAGTTGAAATGCTCAATGGTACATTGGTATTAGCGCGATAAAATGCCGTGCAATAGTGCTGGGTCCGATTTTCACTTGTAGCAAGTGGTGTTTAATGTTTAAAAAAACATAGCTTAACAATGAACACTTGAATGGCTGTCTGAAAAATCGAGATCCTCAATATTTTTCATGTTTACCTTGGAATCGGAAAATATGCCCTCCTCCTTTTCAGGGCACTATTAAATTTATCCTCAGTGTCTCATCTCCCTTTGCAGTTCTGTTTCTAAAATAAATTGTGGCCTCTTTTAACGTTTGCCAATTGAAGCCCTTCGATGACATTTCGACATAGTTTCGAGATACTTGAGTTTAAAGTATTTGATTGTATCAACAACTCAGACTAGTACCTGAGAAACAGCATAAAATATACGGATTTTTGAGAGTAACGTTTTTATTTAATCAAAGTATGTAAGTACATATTTTTCCGATTAAACATTAAACCTTGGAAGCTTGACTCTTCATCTGCGAAACTAACGCACTGTTGAAATGAAAGCAATCAAGGTCAATATCTGTTGACTAAAATCAATTCTATATGCACTTGGTTATTATAAAATTAAATCAATATACATAACTCCATACTTAAAACACTGCATTCAGCACTATAACCTCAATATTCAATTAATGACGTCGGATATTTTAAATGGTGTTCCCATCTATACGCAAACCTCATTCAATTCTCGCTGTTGCTCTTACTCATAGATTTCTCGTAGTGTCACTGTTAGTCCCACCGTGGTTCTTGCTCAACCAACGAATGGCACAAGCAACCATTTGTGCTTGTCGTTGCATTCTAGAATGAATGCGCATGGTATGGTATTAGTGCTTCCGTTTTAAATCTGTTCGAAAATGTTTTGTACGTGCATTGAATTTGAGTATTTTAGCTTAGCATGGATGTGACAATGTGCAACATCATAATTCCATGCATTTGTTGACTTCAGCACTCCCACGAGTTGCACTTTTATTCTCTCTTCTGGGTAACCACGTAAGTGATAATCAAATATGGTTCGGTTTTAGCAACTATATCTGAATATTCGTACAGCTACGGGTACACTGTCTACAGTCGATCATCAAAGGGACATTTTCATTTCAGTCCAAAAAGATACAAATTAAGCTTGGGCTTAGTGAAAGCATTTGCAAACCGTAGCATTAACAATAGTTGTAAATGAAATAACCGGGACATTGCTCTCTATTTAGTGAAATCAAATCGTTGATTTGAACCGTAGTGTATATCCTTTTTTTTTTTGGTTTTTAAATCGAAATAATACAAAATTAGGCATATTGCACTATCCAAACTGAAAAAATTACAAAAAATGAATGGATTTACGCCTTTTTATTATACTTAAATTTATGTTATTATTTGACCAGGCCTTGACTTAACACTGAACACCACTGAAGTAGGCTATAACTTCCCTAATTTGAGGGATTTAATAAAGTTTTAATTAAAATAAAGTAATAGAACAAACAGTGGAACACATATGAGGTGCCGTGAATGGTGTGAGGAAAATAAAACTTGACGTTGATGCCAGACAACACAAGCAACAACTGAGTGAGAGACTTCCCGCTGTGCAATCATTTATCATCAATATGAACATCGTGCGGGTACAGTATCCCAATATTATCAAAGAAGCAGTTGAAACCACCATAGGCTACCAGCCATCCACGAAAAGATAGCGTGATATGTTGGTATTTGCAAGTACCAAAAATAAATGACAGCTGAGAAAAATATCAAGGTGCTACACCGCAAGACTATTTTCATAGTTTGGCCAAAATACAAAATAACGTTAATGTTGGTTATTAATATTAAACTTATATGAATAAATTGCAATTGTTAATCTGAGAGCTGGAATGGACCGATTTCATTCCTATATGAACTTTTATAATTATTGATCAAAACTGAAAACATATATGGACTAAAATTAAATATGTTAACTTGTTAAAATCGGTCATAGTAACACAGCCCAACTAACAATATTGCTTCGATAAGGCTCTATGGAAACATTAAGCCCTCCAGCAGTACTAGCTGTATAGTGTTTTATGAAATTACATTTAGCGCAATCTATGGTTCCTTACCGAAACCTTACCGAAATTCACAAATAACGAAAAAGAAAAAAATCAAATGGAGTATTTTTTTTAATTCTTTTCCACCCATTATATTTGTTTATTTATTTTCTTATATTATTGATTATTTACAACAATTTTAATGCGAACAGTGTTATTTATTATAAAATAAGATTTGGCACAACAGGCTCGTTAGTACCCAGGGCCGAGCATTCTCAAAACCATTCATGTGTGCGTGTGTACTTCTTGCACGATTACAGGACCTCCTGTTTTATGCCGACTCCGAACGTCGAATTCGAGATAAGCTTTTCTTGACAGTTGATACTACTCGTATTATTTGTCAGATCATCACGATATAGCAATCAATAAGATATACATAAAACATATGAGAAGGCTACAATCCACTGTGTGGATCGTTTTATACACTATCCCATTCCATCCTTTAAATTAATATCCCTTAAATAAGGATTTTATGGCAAAGATAATTAATATTGAAATTGTCGCAACATATTGTTCAGACAGTTTATTAAAATCTTGTATGGTTCGACCAAAAACAACGTTTTTCTCCCGCATATGGTATGGCGTAGGGTATAAAAATGGTTTTTGTATGAAAACACCTCCAAAAATTGGCCCAAAACCGGTTACCTGCAACCGGGCGCACGGACAGACGGACTCACCTAGCGGTTCTAAGTCGATCCGTATACTTTGAGGTATACCTAGGCCAATTATTTTTTCTATGTTACAAACTATGTATCAAAACTAATACACCCCTATGGGATAGGGTATAAAAATGGAAAATGCTTCATGTGTATTGTGCATTTGATGCGATTATACTTGGTGTCTGAATATTTTTGGAAATGAAAATACCAAAATATGTTGGTGTTGCCACTTCTTGGAATCGAACCCAAACCTTTTGTGTGGTAGATCATTGTAGAACAAAGTAAGTAGTCACAGCTGATATAATGCTTCTATATTACTTCGGCGCAAGCTCTACCAAAACAACTTTTCTACTGCAACGGAAACCATTAAGAGGTCTTTTATCAATTTATCTTCTATAAAGCCTGTGCATTTAAAAGAACAAAAAAAAGCTAAATAGAAGAAGTTGCTTCTTGAAATTGGATATGCATGCCTTATAGAAGAAAAATTGTTCTTGGGAGGTATTCAATTTGTGCAAATGTTTTGCGAGAAGTTGAGAATTTTCTTGATTTGGCTTAAATCTAAAAACCTTTTTATTGGATTCACTCGAAAAAAACTCAGTAAGCAGATTTATTGGAACTAAAGTTTTTATAGCACATGTTAATCCGTTCTGAAAAAAATAGTTGTTTGTTAATACCGTTAATAAAATGGCAATGTTTTGTGTTATGCTTTGTGACCAAAACAAAATTTCAATTTGAAGTTAAAGGAAATTGAGTTGAGCCGTTAAGGCATTTCAAAAACTAGTTTTTTGTTTCTCTATCATCGAAATGATATCAAAATCAAAATCTCGAGATAAAAAATTATCACGAAAACAATACCTATCATTCTCTTTGAAAGAAAAAATTAAAAAGAAAAAAAGGTACTATTCAAACTCAAACATAAGGTAAATCATGTTTTTATTGACTTCAAGGCCGCATATAATAGAATTTGGAGACAAGGAGACGCGCATCAGGCGACTTCTACAAACTTTTCTGAAAAAAAAAGAACGTAGGGCAGAATTAAATGCGGAAGGCACTATCTTCAACATAGAGGGGTATGCAGAAACTCTCCCATCGTGCAGTAGTGGAAGCGTGTTGGTGAAGGAGCGAAAAGCTTTGGCTATGTAGGTAACGAGGGCAAGATGAAGTACACGCTGCTAACAAAGTACTGTCTACCCTTAACCATGGACAAAATGTTACTATTGTTAGCAATAATTTTGAGATAGTTAAAGAGTTCATATACCTCATGGAGATACGAAGAAGACTGAACTAGGAAACCTAGGCTATTTCGGTTGAGCGCAAAAAAATAAGATCAAAACTCTTAACCCCAAAGTAAAAATCTTCCTGTTTGCTAGGAAAGCGAATTGAGGAGTACTTACAAATGCTAACTTAAAGTTCAAAATATGTAGACTACATTAGCTTGGCCACTCGTAGCGAATGAAATCAATAATTTATCTATAAAGAACAAAAACAAACTAAGTTGCGTTCATAATATACGAGGCGTATATAATATACGAGAAGTTACAAATATTCGCGTGAATGATCTGTGGCTTTGACACTTAACAATCAACCGAGTTAAACAAATAAATAGACTCTTCGTTTTGTGTTCATTAATTAAAGCAAACATACCCAAAATATGCATGTCTAAGCAAACAACATAAGCAAGAAAACTGTTACCAATTCCCATGTCCTTTACATTACCACCCAAGAATGCAAAAATATGTATGCAAACCAAGCTATACATTCGCCTTTTTACTTATGCCGATGTTCCTTTATTGTATGTACTCACCCTTTCAACAGTTGCACATATAGAGGATAGCAACAAAAAATATCCTAGAAAAGGCAGGAACACTCGTTGGATTCTTCATTCATGCCACGTACTCCGTATTTTATAATAAAAAGGAGATTCTGTCCTAAGTAATCTGCGGCATGGTATAAATTTCACAACCAATATAAAAACTTAACACAATACAAAGTTACAACAAAGTGAACATAAAACAAAACCAACAAGAAAAATAATACACACAATGAGACCATGCATAGATGGGCAAGAAACTTAGAAAACGGAGAAGAAATTCCTTTTACATGGAATAGGGATTTAGGTATTAGCTGAGTAGCTCATTTACCCATTCATCAGAATTTGTTTCCTTAGATCGTGGCATAAAAGGAAAGAATGGCTTTTTCCAGGACTATAGAAGATTGAAAAATATGTAGATACTTGGAAATATATACTATCAACAAAAAACAACGTTTTAACGTCTCAACTAATGCTGAGTGGAACAAACGATGCCTACGAATTATGATGTGCCAACAATGAAGGATGAATATCCAGAACATTGCATTTTACATTTACACTCTACCTATGAATGTATGTATTGACCGTTGAAATATTTTAACTTAAGACCAAAGGATATGTGACTTAAGTTCGCAAAGTCATCTTCAGATGAGATGATGAAATGTGAGATTTTACTCAGTTTAAGTGTTACAGACATAGTAAATTTTGAACAACGGTCAAAACATATATTTGTTTAACAGAAAACACAGACACCGATTAAAAGTCAAGAAGTGCCTTTCCCCAAGGCACCGCCTGACACGAATTTTTAACATGGAGTCAGTGGTGCGTCTAGAGTGACAGTAACGCTGAACAAAGAAATAGCCAGATGAGCTGAAATAACACATTCACAAAACTAGACATTAAGGATTCTGAAAGATAACCCAGGTACATTGAACAGACGTGGTAGTGGTGTAGATCTGTGTCGTAGCGCGCTTAGGTTGAACATCACTATCAAAATCAGACTTTGCTTTATATATATAATGACATTGAGATACAGATTCGGTAATTGGTTATAAATTCAAACTCTCAAAGACAACTAATTTTATACCCAACGTTTTGGCAAAAAAATAAACATGAATACAAACAAATTTAACATACTTCAAACCTCGCATGCAACCCAAATGCAACAGTGAGCCCATACACAATTCAATTTTGTTGGTGCCACGTTTGCCCGTTGCTATTCTGGAAGAGAATATAACATAAATGTCCCCAAAAGTACTCCCTTATGAACACTGATGATGAAAGAAAATCACTGCCGCGCAATGTCCTGTACTCCATACAGAAAAGTGCCAATAACACCATCCAACAGATCTACATCACTTAAGACAACCCAAATGGATATACACAGATGTTTCCTAATTGCTATACAACATTCACCAATTTAACAGCTAATTATCGTGAATATGCATATTTTCATGTATTCTCTGGCACATGATAACATCTTTGTATCGCAAGTCTTAGTTGATAATTGATGTTATGAAAAATTAAATCGATATGTCCGTCCCTATTTCTTGAAAATGTAATGCTCCCAACAAATCCCTTCACCGAGTTTAAATTTTAACAAGAGCAAATTCCATTTACCAAAAAGCAATACCCACGCCAGTTAGGAGGGCTTTTATAGAAAGTCATAACCAACAAAATTTTCACCTCGCACTTCAACAAATTTAAACTTTTACCGCTTCAAGGAAGTTTCTTAAGCGAAATAGGTAGGCACCCCTGCCTCAATAGACGCTAAATTGGGAAGCACCTGCTAAGCTCTTAAGAATTTAAATATTCATTATGTTCGGATATTACATGTACATATCTACAAGTGTCTCTGTGCTGTCATTAATTTTTTTTAAGTTATTTTATGCGAACGTTTTATGCGCTCTCAGGAGCTAAAGAATTTGTATCGCCATAAAATTTATCTAAATAGGAAAAAGTTTCATATTTTTCGAGCGTCCCTCACACTCGTAACTGTCGGGCACACTGCGACTCGCAAAGTCTTTAAAGGTGAGCTCTGCTGCCAAAGTTAAGAACATCTCAGCATTCTAATTTGATACTTGCTATGTTTCCAACTTTGGTTGTAGAGGTTTTTATTCCCGGTCGGCTGTGTGAGCACTAGGCAGCAAATGAATTTCTGCTGAAGACAAGTTGTCGTATACGAAATCTGTTTTTTTTTTCATGAGTCGTCTCCAGGGATTTCTATACATTTTGTGGCCTTAAAGACCCATAAGTGTGTAAAACGTGAAGTCTCTTTAGAAGTTCCTTTGAGGATTCACATCAATTATTAGAACAGATGTGTGAAATATGAGAATATGTTCAATACCAAGCACTATAGAGTAGATATACACATGTCAATTTATAATGCCAATAAAGGTTGATTAAATGCAATTAAAGAAAAATGATTGGTTTTAAATCAAACATTAAATTTTGACTTGCTGCCAACAGAGCAAGTAATGGTTTCGTAATAAAAAAAGCTAAAAAAAATTAATTAAACCTAACATATCGATGGATGGTTGGGTGTTGCAGAGCGATGGTTGACTCTGGTTGGCTTAATCTTCGCAATGCCGAGTGGTTATACCACTGACTACAGATCAAGTGTTAAAATGGTAACCATCGGGTACTGATCTCATCCGACCGGGTTTGACTTGCGAAACGATAAGCGCGAGTGTTGACAACACGACAAAAAACAGCAAAACTATAAACAGGCTGATCAGAACGGTACGGAAAGAATACGCAATGCAGATACGACGTTCGTATCTGCACTTGGAATGTGAGAACATTAAATAAGAGAGGTGCAAGCGAACGATTAGCGGAAGCCCTAGAATGCTACAAAGCAGACATTACTGCCATCCAGGAAATACGTTTGGATAGGCCGGGGAAAAGAGGATGAAAAACTGTGACGTCTACTACGGACCGTGTTATAGTGAGCACAAATAACGACTATTCTGCTGCGGATTTGTTATAAGTGCCAGACTTAGGAAAGAAATATTATGAAGACACAAAGGACAATATTGCCAACCTAAGCGCTCCCCCAACGGAGGAAAGAGATGATGTAGATAATAATATCTTCTACGAGCTCCTTTACATAACCTATGGGCGACTACCGAAGTACGATGCTGGGAGATTTTAACGCAAAGGTAGGAAGAGAAGACATCTTTAGCATTATTGCGGGAAAATATAACCTAGCGGACATAGGCACACTGTTTCCTCACCTCAATATCTATATGGGGACATGGCTGTTTCCAGATCAACGAACGGTCAATCAAATTGAACACATATCGGTATACAAGAGGCACGCATCCAGTATTTTGTTATGTCCGAACATTCGGAGGAGGTAACATCGACTCGTATCACTACTTTGTTGCAGCCAAGGTAAGAATGCGAATATCCACCACGCTACAACAATCCAGAAATACTGTGAAAAAATTTAATGTCGAAAGACTGCAATCGCAAGGGACTGACAAGACCTTCGCGCAACACGTAACCCTTAACCTATCGATTAACACCATACCACTTATATCGAATGTCAAAGAACAATGGCAAGGATGTCGACAGCGGCAACTAATGTGCTAGGTTTCTCGCGCCTCGCGTCTCCACAACATCAACCAAGAAAGCCTACAACCAATAAAATTTTCACACTTCAGCATATCTTGGAAAAACCACAGATGTCCAAATCGATACCCACCACCTATTCATCGATTTCAAAGCCGCATATTACAGAATTTAAAAGACGAACTATACAGAGTCATGTCTAGTTTTGGAATACCGCTCAAACTTGTCCGTTTGTGTAGGATGACGATGAAGAATTTTCGCTGCTCATCAGCGAGTTAAAATACCTCACCGACACAACCGATACCAAAAAAGATTTTAGGCAAGGCGATTTGCTGTCATGTAACTTCTTAAATTCGATTTTTGAGAGTATTGTGCAAAACTCCCGAGCCAACACCAGAGGCACCATTTTCCAAAAATCGGTGCAACTACTTACATACGCCGACGATATTGACTTCATTGGTAGGACTCATCGTGATGTCATAGCCACATTTGCTAGTACAGAGAAGGAAGCGGCAAAAATGGGCTTAACAGTAAATGCGTGCAAGACTCAGTATATGCTGTCAACACGAAAGGACACACAACATCGACGAATTGGACTGAAAATTCTTCGAAAATCTTCGGTCCCGTTTGCGTTGACGGGCTATGGAGACGAAGATTCAACGAATAACTATACGAGCTGTACAGCGACATGCCCCTGGTCAAAAAATTCCGCATTGGACGTTTAAGATAACAAAAACATATGTCGGAGGCAGTACAGGAAATCCTTGCCTTAAGTGCCTAGGCCCACAAGTAGAAATCGTCCTCAACGAAGTTGGAGAGTGCAACTGGAGGATGTTACCTAAGGACCGGGATAATTGGATATGCATGTTTCCTTTATTCATATAACTTCACATTTACAATTAGAAATCCAGTGAAATGTCTCTCCAGTCTAATTTAAATGTTTATATAAGATATTGTCTGTCATAATATTGATCCGCGAGCGTTTTGAATAAGATTCAGTAGCAGTGAGTATGGTGGCCACTGAAGCAATTTTGCATTTTTCTTTATTAACCAAATTTTAACTATCCCCGCCGTATGATTCTATGCTGTTTACAACTTAAGTTCAACAGTTCGATAGGAGCTTACTGCTTCCCATACCATACACAACCTTCTTTTCTATGACCCCGGGCTAAAAAAAAAATCGTCTTTCCTCACGTCATGAATGTAATCACAAAAACCATCAGGCCCATCAAAATTTAACGTTTGTTCATTCGAAAAAACACGTAAAGCCATTGTTCTTGCCAAGTCATATTGTGCCTCGAAAAGTACAACCGCATATACACATAAAGTTGGTCCAATTGCTATAGCAATAGCACGTCCTGTATATCCGTGCTTCTACCTAGGTCGATTTCGGCATTTTCAACATTGCTACGGAATTTCGCACCTCCCATGTTACTCCAAATTTGAATTTATCGATTAAAATTACTTCTAACATTACTAATTGCTTAAAACTATCAATAGTTGCAGTACACACAAAAACAATGAAGATAATAACCATGTGCTTATTTAGTTGACTCAACAAGAAGTTGATGGTTGGGTGTTGTAGAACGAGGGTAGACTCTGATTGGCTTTAACTTGGCAATGCCCAGTGTTGTAACTCTGAATACACATCAAGTGCTTATTTTTACCTCCAAGTGGTAACCATCGGGTACTGGTCTCATCCAACCGGATTTGACTTGCTAAACGACAAGCGCGAGTGTTGATAACACGACGAAAAACAGCGCACAGCCAGGTCAGAATGGCACGGAATGAATACTTCGTTCCTTCGACATACTCGGACAACAGGTTGTCTAGGAATTTCAAGGGTTAGTCAGGCCCCTTGAACAGAGCTGGTGGCGGATTAACCGAAAGGCCAACGGCAGCGCTCAATCCCGTAGTGGATTCTGATGGCCCCGTGTCCTAGGGGTATCTTATAAATTGGAACTGGCCCTCCAGGTTGGGGGTTGTGCTTTGGGTTAACTACCCAATCACGGAAAAATCTAACGGTTACGAAGCAACCAAAAGACTCGGAAAGGACTGATTTTATTGTTGACGACACCTGGAATGTCAGAACATTAAACAGGAGAGGTGCAAGCGAATAACTAGCGGAAGCCCTAAACTGCTACAAAGCAGACATTACTGCCATCCAGGAAATACGATGGGATGGGCCGGGCAAAAAGAGGATGAAAAGCTGTGACATCTACTATGGACCGTGTTATAGTGAGCGGAAACAGCGACTATTCGGATGCGGAGTTTTTATAAGTGCCAGACTTAGACAAGAAGTCTTATGTTTTTCAAGACATTAGCGAACGCATTGTAATGATCCGCATCAAGGCCAAATTCGCCAACATTAGCCTTACATGCGCTCACGCCCCAACGGAGGAAAAGATGATATAGCTAAGGACTGCTTTTATGAGCTCCTTGACAAAACCTATGGGCGACTACCGAAGAACGATGTTTAAATCGTGCTGGGAGATTTTAACGCAAAGGTAGGAAGAGAAGACATATTTAGCAGTATTGTCGGAAACCACAGCCAACACGACAACACGTCTGGTAACGGGCTAAGGCTAATTGACTTCGCTACGGAACGAAATGCAACTATAGCCATCACACGGTTTCCTAACCTCGATATCCATAAGGGGACATGGCGGTCTCCAGACCAACGAACGGTCAATCAAATTGATCATCCAGTATTTTATACGTCCGAACCTTCCGAGGAGCTAACATCGACACGGACCACTACCTTGTTGCAGCCAAGGTTAGAATGCGGATATCCACTACGCCACAATAATCCAGAAATACTGTAAAAAAAAATTAATGTCGAAAGACTGCAGTCGCAAGAGACCGCCAAGTCCTTCGCGCAACGCGTATCCCTAAACCTCTCGATTAACACCATACCACCAACATCGAATGTCGAAGAACTATGGCAACGATGCCAACAAGCCTTTAGATCAGCCGCAACTGATGTTCTAGGTTTCTCGCGCCCACCAGCAAGAAACCCCTGGTTTGATGAGGAATGCCGACAGATGCTCGCAGCCAAGAACGAGGCCTACAAGGCCAAGCTGCAGGTGAAGACGACAGCTGCCGTTGAGCTCTATAGGCAGAGAAGAAGGGAAGAACACCGGCTTTTTAGCAAGAAGAAAAAAGACGAAGAAAAGCGCGCGATCGTGGATATAGAGAGGTGCCACTCCAGGAAAGATGTTCGCAAGTTTTACCAAAGTGTAAAACGTCAAAGCCAAGGATACAAGGCTCGAACAGTATCCTGTCGAGATGAACAAGGAAATATCGTAGTTGAGACACAGTCGATGCTGAGGATATGGGAGAACCACTTCTGCAGACTGTTAAACGGCGATGACGAACAAAATTCCGCTGTCCGGCAGAACGAACCATTCAATATTGGCAACGCCAACGAAAGCTGCCAACCACCCGACCTGAGTAAAGTGATTATAGCAATATCTAAACTGAAGCTTAATAAGTCTGCCGGAAATGACGGCCTTCCCGTCGAGCTTTATAAAGCCGACGGAGATGACTTGGTAAGTAACATCCACCAACTCATAAGCCGAATCTGGTCTGAAGAAAGTATGCCTGAAGAATGGAACCTCAGCATCGTTTGCCCGATCCACAAAAAAGGAGACCCTCTAAACTGCGCTAACTACAGAGGCATAAGTCTCCTCAACATCGCATACAAAATTCTATCTGCCGTAATATGTGTACGCCTGAAACCGTTTACCAACAACCAGATCGGCCCTTATCACTGTGGTTTTAGGCCAGGAAAGTCCACAACCGATCAAATCTTCACACTTCGGCAGATTGTGCAAAACTCACGAGCCAACACCAGAGGCACAATTTTCCAAAAATCTGTACAACTACTAGCATACGCCGACGATATTGACATCATTGGTAGGACCCATGATGTCATAGCCACGTTTGCTAGTACAGAGAAGGAAGCGGTAAAAATGGGCTTAGCAGTAAATGAGGGCAAGACGAAGTATATGCTGTCAACACGAAAGGACACACAACATCGACGAATTGGACAGAACGTCACCATTGACAGATATAACTTTGAGGTAGTACGGGACTTTATCTACATATCTCGGTTCCGCTATTAACTCTGACAACAACATCTCGTCAGAAATTAAACGAAGAATTACTCTTGCCAACCGCTGTTTCTTCGGGCTAAGAAGGCAATCCAGTAGTAAAGCCCTCACTCGAACTACTAAGGAGATCTTATATAAAACCCTGTTCATCCCAGTCCTGCTCTACGGCGCTGAAGCATGGACCGTATCAAAATCGGATGAAGAAATCCTTGGTCGATTTGAGAGGAAAATTCTTCGAAAAATCTTCGGTCCCGTTTGCGTTGACGGGCTATGGAGAAGAAGATTCAACAAGGAACTATGAGCTATACAGCGACATGCCCCTGGTCAAAAAACTCCGCATTGGACGTTTAAGATGGCTGGGACAGGTAGAACGAATGGACACCAATACTCCGGCTCGCAGAGTCTTCGATTCCCAGCCAGACGTCGGACGCAGTAGAGGAAGACCTCGCCTTAAGTGGCGCGCATAGGAAGAAACCGACCTTAACCAACTTGGAGTGCGCAACTGGAGGCAGTTAGCTAAGGACCGGGCTAATTGGAGAGGCATGTTGGTTGAGGCCCAGGTTCAGAGAAGACATATGAGAAGGCTACAATCCGCTGTGCCGATCGTTTAATACACATCCCATCCTTAAAGTCAATACATATCCATAAATGTGGGTTTATGGCGATGAAATATAGAAAATGTCATTGTCACTACATAGTGTTTAGACAGTTTTTCAAACTCTTTTGTGGTTCGACAAAAAAACACAGTATTTCTATTGCCAATGCCTTGGCAATGTGCCTAAAATATGGGCGTGGATGAAAAATTTTTTTTTTTTTCCGTGGGCTGGTGGAAATCTTCATAGACACGATGAGCACGTGCCCAAAGTAGTGTGAGATTTTTACTCACTAAAACCACCACCCATTTGGTATTTCTATTGCAACTAAGTATTCGACTTATCCAGCAATTTTTTTATCACGATTATATAATATGTTTGGCAGGTAACTTTCCTTTGAGAGTTCCTGCTTTTCCGCAATTATAGCGCGGTTTGTTATTATCGGGCCAAATCTAAGGGTTTAGTTCTTTGAAGACGCCGCAATATATTTGTTTCGTCAAGAATTTGGAGGACTGTTGTGTTAACGTGTCCTAATAAACGTTTTTTATGTTTTCGTGCAAAATTTTTTGTTTCATCTTTAACCGCGGGAATACCCAGATCTCTGCGTAGGTCTTCGTTCCTTACGTACCACGGCGCATTGACGAATGATCTTAACATTTTGTTTTCAAAAGTTTGTAAAATGTTTAGATTCGTTTCACTGGTACAACCCCATAGTTGTATACCATATGTCCAAACCGGTTTTAGCACTTGCTTGTATAATAGCAGCTTGTTATCAAGGTTAAGCTTCGAATATTTTCCGAGCAACCAGTACAGTTCTCTGTATTTATTCTTAAGTTCTTCGCATTTCTTTTTTACATGCGACTTCCATTTTAATTTTGCATCGAGTGTCATACCGAGATATTTCGCTTCATTTGCAAACGGGACTCGAACCGTATTTAGAAATACAGGCAAATTGTTTGTCCGTTTATACGAAAAATCTACATGGATCGATTTGCTCTCATTAAGTGCAATCCGCCAGGATTTAGTCCATTCATTAACCTCGTTAAGAGCGTTTTGTAATTTAATATTTGTTTCCTCTATTGTTGTGGCAACTGCTAGTATAGCAGTATCGTCAGCAAACGTTGCAACTATTGTATCGTTTGTTTGTGGGATATCACGAGTGAATATGAGGTACAGGATTGGTCCAAGGACGCTTCCTTGCGGTACACCTGCCATTATTTCTTTGAACTCGGAATATTCGCTTCCAAGTTTCACACGGAAGAGTCTATGCTCAAGATACGACACGAGGATTTTATATAATTGTTCTGGCAAAACTTGACTTAGTTTATAAGTAAGGCCTTTGTGCCACACCTTGTCAAAAGCTTGCGACACGTCAAGAAATACGGCTGAACAAATTTTCTTTTCTTCGAAAGCTTTCTCAATTACATCTGTAATTCGATGTACTTGGTCCACCGTTGAATGTTTACTTCTAAACCCAAATTGATGGTAAGGTAAAAGACGTTTCTGTTCAATTATGGGGTGTAAGCGAGGTGTAAGCGACCGAGTGAAAATGACCTATCTAAGATATGTTCATATTTCTATTACGGAAGTTTCTCTAAAATTTTACTAAAAAGGCCCCCCAAAACTGGGCGTGGCAAAAAACGTTATAGAAACTAAATATAAGTATTTATATTGTCTAAATAGCTTTGACCAAAAAGACTGTTTTTCTAAATAGTGGGTGTTTAAAAAACAAGAACCCAGACACGTGATAGTGCATCACAAACCATGGGCATACGGAGTGACGATAAGCGCGCGATAATAAGCGGCATTATCGAGTGATGCCACAGAAAAAGAGCAAACAGTACCTACTGTACTGTACGTTACTGCGTTGTAACATTTTACATGCCTAATGCCAGGCACAGATTTCGGACCGAGATATACAAAGTGCACATACTCGGTCCCAAGAAACGGTAACCTAGAGCGGCGCGAGAAAACATTTTGCATACCCTTTTCATCGCCCGTCAATGTTGCTCTTGGTACAACTCACAATTTTCGGACAGAGATATATGAAGGGCATACACTCGGCCGAACCGAACAACAGAGCGGTACCTGGGACCGATAAATAGCAAACATCGACCACCAGCTGCATCGACGACCGAGAAGACAACAACAACACTACGACACCATGTGTGTGGTATGCATGGCCATCGAGCGGTCTACACAGGGCGGTATTAGAGTCAAATTAATTTCCTTCTGTGAGCATAGCTGCGAAACAAAAAATTGTGAATTGTGCATATGTGCAACAAATAAATTCAGTGCGAATATTTGTGCCTTTTTTGTGCTGTGAGTGATCATCGTGTTGCGGGCTAAAGCAAAGGTGATCTCGGAGCTTAGTCCCAGTGTGCGGTTATTGTGTTTTTGTGCAGTGCGCGCAACATTATTGTGCAAAATCTCGATTCTGCATGCGTTCATAGCTATAGTGCGTACCAAAACAGTTGGCCAACGGTCGATTGCGCAGAGAGAGGATTTAAGAGAACAAAAATGACGTGAAAGAGATTTAATCACTAAGCGTTTTTGCCTGTAATTTACAATGCGTAACCCAACTTTACAGTGCTTAGAACTAAAATGCTGTTGAATATCTAAATAAACTTAATTTTTTATTATGAGGTCGACTTTTATACATATCTACCAAGAAGTCCGATTCTATTTGAAAGGGTTCCCAACCCTTTTTATGGTTTATGGTGTGACACTGCAATTTACTTTACTTTGCGTGCCAATATCAGTACCTACATGATCAATATGCACGACACAATTAATAATGATCAACGAAAGCATAATGAGCAAATAGGGTTTAAATCTAAAACCGTACACCTTCATACAGACACAGTCACACAATCAATTCATGTGCAATGTTTTGCTTAATCTATCCGACCGTGATCACATCATACTCCTACAAAGGACCGACAAGACAAAAAACGAAACAATATATTTTCCTCCAAGTAAAGTTGACATATAATGGTCTATATTTTTCCTCCGCTCCTAATTTCAGTATAACAGAAGGAAAATGAAGAAACCACTCTCAGTGAGATCGCGACAGCGATCTTGAACACAAGGCAGGGTATACGTCGTTTGTTATTATTTTCGTCTCTTTATGCTTGTTTTTGCAATTTTAAGAGATTGTAAAACACATTTTAAGAGACCTGCGCAGTAGAATGGCCAACTGATTTGGTACGCACTATATTCCCGAAGGGTCGACCTGAATTGCTGAGGACAGTGCAGTCTTACGGCAGAATGTGTGACCTTGCACGAAGAGACGGCTTTCGAGCATCCCTGATGCGAGTCGCCAAATTCATCACTGATAACGAATTTAAAAGCTCGGACGTATCGCTTTTGAGCACGAAGCTGTCAGCAGCCGAGACAGCGTTTGAAAAAATGATGGTCGTCCACGAAGAGCTTTTGCAGCATGCTACTAAGAGCGATGAGCTGGAGGCACATGATAGCTGCCTGGCAAATTTGGAGGACATCCACCATCGCAGTATAGCGAAGATCAGGGCTCGCATCCAAGAACTTCAGAAGCCAGGCAAGGACAGTGCAGCGGGCAACGGAGCTTCGCAGGGCAGCGTTATCCAGGTTCGGCAAGAGCGTCGCGTTAATCTAGTGACCTTTAAGGGCGATTTCACAAAGTGGCGTGAGTTTCGGGACCTGTTTATTACCGAGGTGCACGATAATGCAGCGATGGCAAATGTTATAAAAATAAACGAGCTGAAACAAGTTTTGGAAGGCGCCCCCGGCAGATTTATAAATCGCTGGCAAGTCACAGAAGCCAACTACGTCGACGCCTGGGAAAAATTGAACGAGGTCTACGACAACAAGCAGAGCATTGTGGATGCGCATATAAATGCTTTACACGCCCTACCGAGCATTGGCAAAGGTGCATCAAGGTCACGGGACATTCGTGACCTAATAAATGAGACAAATGCTCACATAACGTCCTTGAGCGCTCTTGGACTGGAGACTAAGACATGGGATCCAATTATTGTAAACATGCTTAGAGCACGTTTGGATTCCGAGACCAACCAAGCTTGGCAGATGGCCAGAGAAGACGTGCGTAAACTGGCTTCTTTAGCGGAATTTTTCAATTTTTTGGAGAAACGGGCGAGTGCTTTGGATTCGGCTTTTCTCGACCGTGAAGAGGAACAGCAGCGGAAGCCGAAGCCTAACAACACCAACAATCCTGGTGGCAGCAGAGCAGCTGCCATTGCAAGATGTCAACTGTGCAGATCCGAGCATGCGCTCTCGATTCAAGGTAGGTTTGACAAGGCGCGGCAATGGAAGATTTGTGCGAATTGTCTGAAGAGCGGACATAATGCGGTTAATTGTCAAGGTAGCAGTTGTCGCAAGTGTAGCGATATCTAAGGAACAGAGGAGCCAAACACTTACCTCCAAGGAGCAGAGGGGACAAGCACCAATCTCTAGTGAGCGGAAGAGCAATCTATCGACCTCTAAGGAGCAGACGAGCCAACCATCAACCTCTAAGGAGCAGAGGAGTCACCGGGAGGCATGGCAATCAACTCTCGTGCAACATTCGGTCACCATCGAACAGATTGACGACACGAGAGCGGAAGGAGCATTACTGGCAATGGCACGAATTGACGTCATCAGCAGAGCAGGGCGAACACTAGAGGCACGAGCACTTCTAGACAGTGGAAGCCAGATAAACATTGTAACAAAGCAGTTGGCGCGTAACTTGGGCATAAGAATTTACCGGCCAGATCTTCAGATATCCGGTATCGGAGCAAGTACCGATGTGGAACTCTCTGGGGTAGTATATCTTAATATTCGATCTCAGACTGAGCCATCGTTCACACTACGGTGTAAATGTTATACCATGGCGCGTATAATAACAAATATACTAAAGGGAGATCTACTGCCAACCCCAATGGAACACTTGAGCGAGCTGAGCCTAGCAGACACGAGCTTCAATAAGGAATCCCGCATAGACATCTTGTTGGGAGTTCAAGTCTGGGCCGAAATCATCCAGAGCAGGATACAAAGGTTCGAATCCGGTCTGACTGCGCAGGACACTCACCTCGGCTGGATCATTTTTGGACAGCCTCGAGAATCATCAGAACGAGAGGCGAGAGTCATGATTGCAGTACAGGAGCCGCCAAATTCAGAGCTAAACGACCTTCTGAGACGACTTTGGGAAATCCGAGAGCAGGACACAGCTATCCCGATGTCTGCAGACGATCGATGGGTGGAGGAGCACTTTCAGAGAACCCACTACCGTGATCCAACAGGGAGGTATATTGTGCACATACCTGTGAGTTCCCGTATTCAGAGCTTGGGCAGCTCCAGAGCAGCAGCGTTGCAGAGATTTCTTCATCTGGAAAGGAAATTGCAATCCAGAGATCAGAGCGAAATATATCGAATTCATGAGCGAGTACCGGCAGTTGGGGCACATGACTCCGGTTACAGAAGAGCAGATCACAGAAGGGCCTGTGTACCATATACCACACCATTGCGTGACGAAAAAGTTCCGTGTCGTGTTTGACGCCTCGTGCAAAAGTGACAGCGGCATATCGTTAAACGATGTGCAGTTTCCGGGCCAGAAACTTCAAAACGACCTGGCGGACATCATCACGCGCTTCAGATGCTTTAAGGTGCCGGTTACTGCGGACGTCAAGAAGATTTTCCGCCAAGTAAGAATAGATCCGGGGCAATGGGATCTTCAACGAATCTTCTGGAGAGAGCGCAATTCAGCAGTGCCGACAACCGACAGACTCATCCGAGGGCATACCAAGCTATCACTCGCAACTTTCATGTCGACGATATGCTTACTGGTGCAGAGAGCGAAGAGCAAGCCATCTCATTGGCTCAGGAAATATTGACATAACTTGCAGCGGGTGGCTTTGAACTTGGCAAATTCATGTCATCAAGCAGACGAGTTATTTCAGAGCTGTGCAACATCGAAGACAGGCAAACCGAGCTGACCTTCCTCAATGAGCATGAGGCTTCGATACTGGGCCTAGGCTGGCCCAGTCAGTCACTGACGAAATCCTTTTCAAGGTCCATCAAGAGGCGAGTGAACCTAAGTTGACCAAAAGAGCTGTGGTCAGTGCCTTAGCAAAACTGTACGATCCTAACGGATATCTTACCAGTCATAATTTGCGCTAAGATTTTCATTCAGGACTTGTGGCGATCTGGCGTGCTATGGGACGAGAACACATCTGCAGACCTCGAACCGGTATGGAAGAGCTTTCACGCGAAATTGACACACCTAACATCCATCAGAGTGCCAAGATGGTTAGGATTTGAGAGCCGAGCCGGTTTGCAGCTACACGGATTTGCGGACGCATCCGCTAGAGCATATGCAGCGGTCATCTATCTGCGTTCCACATTTGCCGATGGAACAACAAGATGTGTTTTAGTCGCATCGAAAACAAGAGTAGCGCCACTCAAAACAATCACCATCCCAAGGCTAGAGCTGTGCGGGGCCGATCTACTTGGCAGATTAATGGCCCAGGTGGTGAGCGCATCAGAGCTTCAACAAGTGCCGATAACATATTGGTCAGATTCAATGGTTGTGCTTCATTGGATCAAGAAAATACCATTCGAGCTCAACACCTTCGTCGCAAACAGAGTGAGTTCCATCCAGGAACAAACTGGGGGCAGCCCCTGGAGACACGTCGCTTCTGGGGACAATCCAGCGGATTTGACATCACGGGCAATACCAGCAGAGCAGCTAGGCAGTTCAACCTTGTGGTGGCAAGGGAACGTGCAGCCATTCTGGACGGCTAAAGAGCGGGTACATGCATCCACAGCTATAAGGGTAGTTGCTGCAACGAATAGGAGACGACCAATTTTACTTGTGCTGAGCATTAACGACGTAAGAGAATTCACGTGGAGAATTCAAGTATTGAGAATTGAGCCCGCTCCTAGATTCGAATGGAGTTCTCAGGATGTATGGACGTCTGCAAGAATCAACTGAGAGAATCAACCTGAGAGAAGCCCTTTTGCAGACACAGCACGGCGGAATTCAACTGTGCATGCAATACGTAAGGCAAAGGTTCTGGATTCCATCACTTCGGCGTGCGCTGAAGTCATCCATTGCGAGATGTATGGTGTGCTTGCGTCAGAAACAGAAGGTAGCAGAGCAGCTAATGGGCAACCTTCCTAGTCACCGTGTGCGACCAGCCAGAGCTTTCAAACATAGCGGTGTGGACGATGCCGGACCGGTGCATATCAAGACCAGAGCTGGTAGATCCCGGATCATCGAGAAGGGGTACATCGCAGTTTTTGTGAGCATGGTGACTCGAGCAATTCATTTGGAGCTGGTAAGCAATCAACCACAGATGCCTTTCTGGCTGCATTCCGAAGGTTTACCGGACGACGCGGTGCATGTTCGGTGCTGTGGAGTGACAATGCTACAACCTTTGTCGGTGCAGACAGAGAGCTTAGGGCAAGCGCAGCCTACTGGAGGGAGCGGCTACCGATTGAGCAAATAAGTGCGATGGGCACCGAGTGGAAATTCATCGCCCCAGGTGCACCACATGCTGGCGGTACCTGGGAAGCTGGTGTGAAATCGATGAAGCACCACTTACGGAGAATTATGGGCAAACAAATTTTCACGTTTGAAACACTGGCTACAACTCTGGTGCTGATCGAGGTCTGCTTAAATTCAAGGCCACTAACCGCATTGACAGATGACCCGGGTGACTTGAGCGCAACCACCCACTTTCGATTTTAACACCGTACCACAGAATCGTTTGAGGGTATGGAATGTGATCTACCAGATGCAGCAGCACTTCTGGACTAGATGGAGCAAGGAGTACATAAAAACTCTTCAGCAGCGCTTCAAGTAGAATCAGGAGCGCGAGAACCTTGGAGTGCGCAACCTGGTACTCATCAAGCAGGAAAACCTACCGCCCACCTTGTGGCTTTTAGGACGAATCATAGCGATTTACATGGGCAAGTATGGATTAGTGCGAAGCGCGGAAATTAGAACTGAGCACTCGACACTCGACAATTTTCAGATAGAGATATATGAAGGGCATACACTCGGCCGAACCGAACAACAGAGCATAGTGTCACAGTCTGAGTAGCGGTACCTGGGACCGAAAAATAGCAAACATCGACCACCAGCTGCATCGACGACCGAGAAGACAACAACAACACTACGACACTATGTGTGTGGTATGCATGGCCATCGAGCGGTCTACACTTTCTTTAGTTGCAATTCAGATTTCATCCAGTGCGGATGTACATTTGTTCTGTAGCCACGGACAAGGATCTAATTTACCAAATTTCTTTATCCTTTGTCTTCGACAAGCCCGATCATGATTGTAACTTTCTTAAGAGTAAGCTAAAATGCGACCTACCCTTCCAAGGACTGATTGAGTTGAGTGTCCGAAATATGCTTTGATATAGCACTGCGATAATTTGGACGACAAAAATGCTTTTAAAATATCAAATGTAACTATCTTGTTTTCTCCACCAGGTTGGATTAGTTGGTTCCACTTTTCGGAAAGATATGTCATCAAATTACTTATGCACCTATTGATACGAAGACCGTATTGTCGTTTATTAAAAAGTTTTTATGATTCAAGATTCTCAGCCGTATAATTTTTTGATGGCCCTCCTCTCGTGATGATTCGACAAATCATCAAAGTAGTATCAACTGTCAAAAAAGCTTATCTCAAAATTCGCCGTTCGGAGTCGGAATAAAACACGAGGTCCCACCATCGAGCAAAAAGTACACACGCACACATAAATGATTGTGAGAAAGCTCGGCCCAAGGTAGTAACAAGTCTGTTTCTCTAAAAATTTGTATTTTTTTATGAGTAATCAGCGTAATGTAAGAAAACGGTAAGTGCAATTGTTCGGTAGTTGGAGAAGGAATAAAATTGGATTTTTTTAGGATGATGCTGTATAATTGCTGTTTTACATTCAGAGAAGAGTCCTGATAAAAAAGAAAGAAACGCTTATGCCCACCATGGAAAAATACTACAATAAACTACAATAAACCAGTATGGACCCATTTAATTTAGGGCGGGCGCCCTAAATTAAATCATAACAACTTAATTCTAATGCCTTTCGGCCTATTATCTAATAAGTAAATCTAATAGTAGTATAATGATGTTTACCAAGAAACATTTGAGAAAAACTTGGTTTCTTGTCATTTTTTTTGTTTAATTTAAACTTACATGCTAATTAAAACTACTTATCGACTAACTTAAACTACTTAAAACTACTTACATCTAACTTAATAAAAAATTAAACTTAAAAACTAGGACAGCCACAGCAAGCATTTTTATAATATTTTTTTTTCCATGGGCTCCAGATGTGGGCATGCACATGCAAGACAAACTTACTAAGAATACAAACCTTCCAAAACAAAGTACTACGGAGCATAGTTAACGCACCGTGGTACATACGTAACACCGATCTACATAGAGATCTATATATTGAAATGGTTGAAGATGAAGCTAAAAAAGTAGCTCTAAGACACAGAGATAGGCTTCTCAGCCATGTTAATTTAGAAATAGCATAGCTTTTAAGAATCGACAATATAGTCAGGAGATTAAGACGGGTTAAACCCCTTGACCTATGTAGCTAAAGATATATATATATAAAAAAAAGAAATACTGAAACTTAAGTACAATTTCGAACAAAACTCATAGAAATCCGACCAACGTCTGAATTTCTTTTAAAATTTATATTTTTATAAAATATAATACATGTGAAAAATAAATTGCTGATTAGTCTAACGACTAGGTGCGATTCCTTGAAGACATACAAAAGTCAGTCTTCGGGAGGTTTATTAGATCGGGTTAAAGTCCCTCACTATTGCAGAAGGTTCCCTGGCGATAAAACCTCTGCAATGTCTTTCGATGATTTTTCCTTCCAACGAACCCCTGAAAAAAAAAAGAAATTAACGTGAGCATTACAATAATTTCTGTTTCTTCATTCGGTTTTTCGTGGAAGGATTATGTAGTTTTAAATTGTTTATCTTAACCGAACAGCCTTTGTACAGCTCGAGTCATCATACCAACCGTTTGCCTTCGATTTGATATGCTTTATCCACTTAGGGATGTGTTTAAATATTTGTTTGTAGTACCAAAAATGAGCTGGTATAGAGGAAAACGAGTATTAGGTACGCGACTGGGTTGTACGTAATTTCCTCTTTTACTACGTGGTAGGCGTAAGAACAAATACCAAGCAAGCAAGAAGTTGGAGATCTTAAAACTTTGGCTAAAATACAGAACATCTTGTCTTATTGATTTTTATAGTTGATGTTAAACAGATATAAATTAGGTACTTCTGAGATTACAAACATATGAGAGGGCTAATATCTGCTGTGCAAATCGTTTGATACTATTTCCCTTATATTAAACATCTCAAAAAGTATGCTTTGCTTAAATCTTTATATGGATGAAATATACCAAATAAGACTGTCTGAATATCTTAATTTGATACCTTATCAAATTTGTCATTCAACTAAAATTAGGGTGGCAGGCGAGGTTTTGCATTCACGAACAAAGATCTTATAATCCAAAAATTTCATAATTTTCGGATGGACTAATATACTCCTATGTCCTATGTCATAATATATGATATATGATATGAAACATAGAAAACCCTCAAAAAATTGGGCATGGGTTAATATTGTTTATTAAACAAATGTATACATTGCAATCATACTGAACTTTTTTTCCGAATTTCCTTAAAACGTTACCAAAGTTGTTCAGTTTTTTTTAACGAAAACACCACCAAGAAGAAGATTATCGACATATCTTGTTCAGAAAGTTTTTCAACATGAATTAAGATTTGAATGACAGCAACGTTTTTCTGAAAAGCAGTGGGCGGATTTCGAAAATTCTTACACTTGGTATACTGGGTGCAAAAAGGATTTTTTGTGCCAAATTTAAGTATTCTAGCGTATAAAGTAAGATCCAAAAACACGATTGACAGACACATATAATTATATAATTACCGCTATATCCATATAAATTATTTTTCGGTGACGAAGAAAAGCGCGCGTTCGAGGATATAGAGAGGTGCCACTCCAGGAAAGATGTTCGCAAGTTTTACCAAAGTGTAAAACGTCAAAGCCAAGGATACAAGGCTCGAAAATAATCCTTTCGAGATGAACAAGGAGATATCGTAGTTGCTGAGGATATGGAAGAACCACTTCTGCAGACTGTTAAACGGTGATAACGAACAACATTCCGCTGTCCGGCAGAACGAACCATTCAATATTGGCAACAACAGCGAAAGCTGCCAACCACCCGACCTGAGTGAAGTGAGGATAGCAATATCTAAACTGAAGCTTAATAAGGCTGCCGAAAATGACGGCCTTCCCGATGACTTGGTAAGTAACATCCACCAGCTCGTAAGCCGAATCTGGTCGGAAGAAAATACGCCTAAAGAATGGAACCTAAGCATCGTTTGTCCGATCCACAAAAAAGGAGACCCTTTAAACTGCGCCAACCACAGAGGCATAAGTCTCCTCAACATCGATTACAAGATCCTATCTGCCCTAAATATGTGAACGCGTGAAACCGTTTACCAACAACCTGATCGGCCCTTATCAGTGTCGGCAGATCCTGGAAAAATCCCCAGAAGCCCAAATCGGTATCCACCACCTATTCATCCATTTCAAAGCCGCTTACGACATCGTTTATAGAGACGAACTATACAGAGCCATATCTAGTTGTGGTTTACCGCCCAAACTCGTCCGTTAGTGTAGAATGACGATGGAGAATTGTTGCTGCTCCATCAGGTTCGGAAACGACCTCACCGACACATTCGATACCAAAAAAGGATTTAGGCAAGGCGATGCGCTATCATGTGACTTCTTCAGTCTGATTCTTGAAAGAATTGTGCAAAACTCACGAGCCAACACCAGAGGCACAATTTTTCAAAATCGGTACAACTACTAGCATACGCCGACAATATTGACATCATTGGTCGGCCCAACGTGATGTCATTGCCACGTTTGCTAGTATACAGAAAGAAGCGGCGAAAATAGGTTTATCAGTTAATGAGGGCAAGGCGAAGTATATGCTGTCAACACGAAAGGACACATAACGTCGACGAATAGGACAGAACGTCACCATTGACAGATACAATTTTGAAGTAGTACGGGACTTTGTCTATCCCAGCTCCGCTGTTAACTCTGACACCAACATCTTGTTAGAAATTAAACGAAGAATTACTCTTGCCAACCTCTGTTTCTTCGGGCTAAGAATGCAATTAAGTAGAAAAAGAGACGAATATTCAACCAAGAACTATACCAGCTGTACGGCGACATGCCCCTGGTCAAAAAACTCCTCATTGGACGTTTAAGATTGCTAGGAAATGTAGAACGAATAGACACCAATACTCCGGCTCGCAAAGTCTTCGATTCCCAGCCAGACGTCGGACGCAGTAGAGGAAGACCTCGCCTTAACTGGTTCGCACAAGTAGAAACCGACCTCAACCAACTTGGAATGCCCAACTGGAGGCAGTTAGCTAAGGACCGGGCTAATTGGACAGGCATGTTGGTTGAAGCCCAGGTCTATTCTGGACTGTAGCGCCACTTAAGTAATTAAGTATGTTACCACAGGTGAAGTGCATTGGAATTGGATTACTCGCATGCGAAGTAATACGTGTTCGATGACTGGATTGAGATGTCAGCGATTCATGTTGTGGGACTGGCATATCACCAAAATAATACTTACAAATTATTAGTTATAAACACAACCTATAGAAATTCAGGAGCAGTTTCAGTAAATATTTCTAAAAATAATCTCGGGGCTGTACTAGTCCGACCCGCCAAAGAACAATTTTTCTTGTATTTAGTGCGTCATCTGTACAGATTTATAATCTTTGGTTTAACCAACCTGCGAGAATCTGTTGAATTTATAATTAACTTATTTTAGTCGATCACCCAAACCTACTCTTGTTACTTTATACTATAAAATTCCTTTGCTTTCTTGTAGTCAACTATATATCTCCTTCGGGGCTACCATTATACTTTTAACCACCAATCCAAAAACACATTACATATATCCTGTTCATCTACCTAAATTAATATGAGCTTGAAAAAATATTCTCCCTAAATATATTATTGCCCATCAACATAGGATGCGGTCCTACTCGTTGATGTTCATTTATTATGCGTTTATCCACTTACCAGTATCATTAATTATTATCATCACTGTGCGATGTTCACCAGTCGACGCCATTTATAGCACTGAATAAGCCAGGCATTTCATAGTGCTTCCTATCGGCCTTATTCGAAAGCCCAAAGTAGGCTAATTACATTTCAGCGTTCAGCCTCATATTCGTTTTGTTAATTGAGTTGAACAATGTCTGAATTTAGACAAAACTAGAATTGTGTTGGCCGAACCATCATGTAAATAATTACTTCTCAACAATGGCGTAATGTAGGCTGCCTGTAATCGTAAATTGTATCCTGCCGGAAATTTCACCCATTCATGAATGACATTTCTAAAAAAATATGTAAAACAATAGTAATAATAATAAAAAAATTATTAAACGGAGAACTATTAAAAGACAGACCTAATTTAACTTCAATAATCTAAAATAACTCAAAAGGAAGGATATCCACATCTCGCTTGTCCTGAGAATAATTATTTTTAGCCTCAGGATACCTAAGCTTCATACCAACTAAAATATGTGCTACATTGTGTGAAACGTGTACTTGGAATCCTTTGACGGCACCCGACTGTTCAATTTGTCAGATTTCAATACCTGTTCGTGTCCCTTTGTGTATTTTTGCTGAGCACTCTCCTCAAACGGGATGTATCCTATCCTAGCACAGTTGTTTCTTGCTCCTGAACTTTTGGTGCACGGGGATGTGAGAGTGTAGAACTTTGTGGTGTACTTTGAGTATTCGGCAGAATGTGTTCGCACTTTTTTTGACACGCCTAGGTGAACCATGACATGGTTAAAAGGAAAAAGGCGTTAAAATGCTTTAGAGTTTTCCGGTTGGAAATTGGGAAGGTATCTTTTTCTTTTGTAGTCCTTATCGACGAAATGGACTAAAGTTTTTGGAATGCTTTTGAGAATTGTAATTGACTTAATGCTTTGACTTTGACATTGCTGCGGGTAACATGCTTCGATTGTGCATTGGAATTTGAGGTATAAAATATCTCACAATGTATAGTTGACATTGTAAAAAAATTAAAGAGAAATGGAACACTGGCGCGTATATTAACCCACATATGTAGCTTGTCGGCAGATTATCGTAAAAGAACGATTATTGAGAGCGTGATTTTAGAATGACTGTTGACAAGGGTTAGGTGTTGTAGAAAGAGAAAGACTCTGATTGGCTTCAACTTGGCAATATCCAGTGGTTATATTGTGTCCTTTTTCTAGCCTCCAAGTGATAACCATCGGGTACTAGTCTCATCCAATTGGATTTGTCTTGCTAAACGATAAGTGCGAATGTTGATAACACGACGAAAAACAGGAATGAATACCCGGCCTGCTGTCCCAGCAGAACCTAGGCAAGACGGATTTTATTGTTGATGACCCTGCTAACGAAAAAAGGACAACGACATTCATATCTGCAACTGGAATGTGAGAACCTTAAACAGGAGAAGTGCAAGCGTACAACTACCGGAAGCCCTAAGCTGGGAGGAGCCGGGTAAAAAGAAGATAAAGTAATGTGACATCTATTGCGCACCATGTTTTAGTGAGCAGAAACAGCGATTTTTAGAATGACTGTTGACAAGGGTTAGGTGTTGTAGAAAGAGAAAGACTCTGATTGGCTTCAACTTGGCAATATCCAGTGGTTATATTGTGTCCTTTTTTTAGCCTCCAAGTGATAACCATCGGGTACTAGTCTCATCCAATTGGATTTGTCTTGCTAAACGATAAGTGCGAATGTTGATAACACGACGAAAAACAGGAATGAATACCCGGCCTGCTGTCCCAGCCGAACCTAGGCAAGACGGATTTTATTGTTGATGACCCTGCTAACGAAAAAAGGACAACGACATTCATATCTGCAACTGGAATGTGAGAACCTTAAACAGGAGAAGTGCAAGCGAACAACTACCGGAAGCCCTAAGCTGGGAGGAGCCGGGTAAAAAGAAGATAAAGTAATGTGACATCTATTGCGCACCATGTTTTAGTGAGCAGAAACAGCGACTTTTTGGATGCGGATTTGTTATATGTGCCAGACACAGGCAAGAAGTCTTATGTGTCCAACACATAAGCGAACGCATTGTAGGAATTCGCATCAAGGGAGATTAGGAAGAGAATAAATCTTAGCAGTATTGTCGGCAAACATGCCTACACGACAACACGTCCACTCCAGGAACGATGTTCGCAAAGCGTAAAACGTCAAAGCCAAAGATACAAGGTTCGAACAGAATGCTTTAGAGATGAACAAGGAATTATCGTAGTTGAGACACAGTCAATGCTGAGGATATGGAAGAACCATTTCTGCAGACTGTTTAATGGCGTTGATGAACAACATTCCGCTATAAGGCAGAACGAACCATTCAATATTGACAATGACATCGAAAACTGCCAACCGCCCGACTTGAGTGAAGTCAGGATAGTAATATCTAAACTTAATATGCTGCCAGAAATTACGGTCTCTCTGCTGAGCGTTAAAAAGCCGGCGGAGATGACTTGGTAAGAAACATCCACCAGATCATAAGTCAAATCTGGTCGGATGAAAGTAAGCCGGAAGAATGGAACCTCAACTACAGAGGCATAGATCTCCTATCGGCCCTTATCATCATGGTTTTAGGCCAGGAAATTCTACAACAGATCACATTTTCACACTTCGACAGATCGTGCCAAAAACCCAAGAAGACCAAATCGATGTATGAATGTAAGAATAAGTATATGCTATCAACATTAAAAGAACGCACAATATCAAAGGATTGGACAGGTACATATAAGCTTCTACCAAGAACAATACGAGCTGGGTTAGTGTAAAATGTATTTTAGCTATAAAAAGTAACTAAGTTTAGACGCCTCTGATAATATAGGTTACATATTATTGCCATGACATGTTTGACTGACAGAAAATAGCTTTCCTGACTTGAAACGTTACAAGTGAGTATAAGAGAACTGAGGTAAATATGGAAATTCCATTGGTATACCCTAGAAAACCTTTTTAACGCACTAGGCCTCTAATAATCTTAAACGTTTAGAGAAGTACCTACACCGCTCACCCTGAGGTGTACGTAGATACTCCTAAGACATAATTCGGGAATAAAGCTATGTGATATGACAAAGTAACACAGAACAAAGCAGATAGCGTGGACATCATCGCCAATTTCGTTTAGGAATTTTTCCTAATTCAGTGTATGCATTAGGAAAAGGTGGAAACCTCCAGGTTGTATTTTTAGATAGAGTGATAAGACAACCTGTACGCGGTCACGCATTGCGTGAGCCCAATCTGGTTAGTTAAATGGAAAGAAAGAAAAAACATATAAGAAGGCTACAATCCACCGTGTGGATCGTTTTATACCCAATCCCATTCCATCCTTTAAAATAATATCCCTTTAATTTGGATCTTATGGCAAAGATATATTAAAATTGAAATTGTCGCAACATATTGTTCAAACAGTTTATCAAAATATTGTATGGTTCGACCAAAAACAACGTTTTTCTCCTGCATATGGTATGGCGTAGGGTACAAAAACGGTTTTTGAATGAAAACGCCTCCAAAAAGTGGGCGTGGGTAAAAATGAGATATGGAAGAAATGTTTGTGTTACCAAAACTAAAAAAGGGGCGTGGCAGTGGGCGGATTCAAACATTTTCACACGTGTTCGAACAGCGCGTACAATGATAACATTTAAAAAAATTCATTGTCCTAGCTCAAAATTTAAGGCCCAAAAACCGTAGACAAAACGATTGTTTTAATATGTTTTGACGACACATTTTAAAAACTTTTAACAGTTTGGCTAAATACTACGATTTTTTTTTGCTTTGTCTAACAGAAAGTCTATATACCAAATTTTAACACTCTATCTGAGAATTTAAGGCCCAAAAATCGGTGACACACAGACGGGCGGACGGACGGACAGAAAAACATGGCTTGATCGACTCAGCGGGTGGTTCTGAGTGTGTAAAGTTTATCTATCTAAATTATTTCTCTATGTTACAAACTTAATGGCAATATTAATATACCCGCATGTGATAAGGAATAAAAAGCGCATATTCAGATATGTTTAATTCCATCGAAATGTGTATAGCTAGTAAGTATGCGTCTATTTACATTGTTTCAAAGAATTCGGTAAACAACTTTTGAAGATTTGAGATTTTTTCAATCGGCAATCCTAACTCTTAAAAAAGTGAAAACAAACAAAAGCAGCTATCATAATATTTCACCTCTTAAGTGCAACAAGTTCGCTATAAGGCTACTTGCAACCCAACAAAAAAAATGTACATAATATTGTAAAGCTGTACGGAACAACGATTTGATAAGTTTACTTACAGACTTACGGTCTATAAAACTCACTTAATTGTTAGAGAATAATATATAAAAGTTTCTCACACCACTAACTCCTTAAACTATGCAAACAAAAGTGCAACAAAATTATCCACGTATAGAATTCCGAATTTTTTATATTAAAGCAAACCACAAAGGATGAGCAAAAGGATCAAACTCATAGCACGTACATCCATTCTCCCTGGCACATAAAAAGCAACAAGAGACAAGAGTTTTCATTAAAATTTATTACTTCCTGGTTATGCAATAAAACATTTCCTTATTATAATTTTTTTATTTTTATTTTTTTTAGTTCCCACCAAGTGCATAGCTAACTCGCCACAAGCCAAGCACCAGCCCCCTCATAGTGGTGTTTTCGCTTTGATGATGTCCTATTATGGCCATAGTTTGTTCGCACAGTGAAGAGATAGCTTCCTGCATTTAAAGCAAACTTTTTAATAGGTTAGGGGTTGGGGTGTGGAAAATTGCAAATACACATGCATACTGAAGATGACTCGCTTTCGGGAGAGTGGTTAGGGTATAGAGTTAGTTATTCCAAGCGTGGTACACCAAATAGCATTGTATGGGAGAATATTATGTGAAGTGCAATTATAATATTGTACCTAAGGGTCTGGTGATTTTTTCATTTGTCTCTCTGTGGGTGTGGACGTAGAAATCTTTTATTTTGTTGAAGAAGAGGCATTTGAATGTCGGAAAATTATGGGGGTTGAGGTATCGGGGGATTGTGTGTCATCGAAAGCTTAGCGTATTCTGTAGGTACATATTTTCCGGTAGGTTCCCGATCTTTTCACCTTTTCCCCGATCTTTTCACTTTTTCCCGATATTTTCACCTTTTTGCATGACTTAATCTTTATGACAAAAAAATTATATTAATATTCAGTGATTCGATTCTCTACACACTACACAGTGTAGAGAATCGAATCACTGAACTTTTTTCGAATTAGGAAAAAAAGAAAAATAAATATTTGTGATGCTTCGACTGGGAATCGAACCTGAAACTTTTGCAAGGTAGGTCAACGCATAAGATACTTCGTGCGAAGTCCTACCGAAACATCTTAACGTGTGCTACATGTACATACATCTCCGGAAGCTTAAAAACAACCTTACAGAAGATATACCACCACAGCTTGTAAATTTTCTTGAATATTGTCTTAAACAGGGTTCTACCCAAAGAATAGAAATGCTCAACCTCCGTGCACGAGTACTATATAAGGCCTACAGAAATAATTGCTTATTGAAAATAAATGTTATTGCCTTATGGAGGAATAGTTGTTAGTGGGGTGGAGTGCATATATATAAATTTTTCGTAATCTTCTACGCTTTCAAAGAAATAAATGATTGTTTGATTTCAGTAGTTTTTTTCTGTTTGTAAATCTTAATACTCCAATGAAAATTGACAACTTCCGACAAAACAAGACAGATTTTCGAGATATCTAATTGTACTTATTATCATCTATCTCGCTTGGAAGTTATAAATTGTTTCTAATAAACCACATATCTTCATACATTCAGAATAAAAAAGAAGTAATTTATAACAATTTTCCATTGCTGACAAATGAACACAACATCTAAAAAACCATGTTTCCTTGTCCCAAAGGAGCAAAAACAAACTTTTCAAGTGTCTACATGCCAAAGCAAAATGTGAAACTTCCTCCAAGTGCGAAAACCAACCTTAAACAAAAGAGCAAAAAAAAAAACAGAATCACATAAGAAGAAACAAAGATAACATGCAAAAACAGAGAAAGAACTTTTCTATTTACATAGAAACATTAATTGTACTCGTACATAGTATCATAAAACAAAGAACGTTGAACTCCCAATATAATACCCCTGGGGATTACTTTATCAGCTTTGCCGCAGCAGCAGCCCGAAAGCTGACGATAGCGTGGATATACAAATTGTGTTTCTATTTTTCTTCTGCGCTACTTTAGTTAGTGGAATGGCAAGTCCTGGAAACTTTAGAACATGTATCTACGACATCATCTAAGAGTTTCTGTAGTCGAGCGGCTATATCCGCAGACGATTTCAAGCAGGACTGTAGTTAAATGTGGTTAAGTGTCGCATTCTATGAAATATTGAGTGGCGGCAGTCAGTGTTTTGTGAGAATCTCAGAAAACATGAAAATGCAATTAGACGGCACATGCATATGACAAAATCTCGTACCAAATAGCGGTGTATCATCTGATAGATACACGAGATTGCATACTCAATTTTTCGTCTTTCCGTGTGAATCTCGCATGGGGAAGGGAGTTGCAATTGCATATGAATTGTCACGCGCATCTTGGAGCAATCGAGGACATAAGACCTCTTTAGTTTACCTCGGAAGTTTTGTGCCCGATTCGGAATGTTTCCAACCCTTGTCATACACTTTCCTGAGAAAGTTTATAAAATACTCTATTATTAGGTTAGCTCTACCTTGAAGATCTCGGCGGAGGGATAGAGAAAATGTACACAGGCAAAACTCTAACGTCTCAATGATACAAGACGTTGAGTGGCATTCGACATTTCATGAAATTTCCCAGGAAGTATTTGTAACCACATAAAATTTCTTTAAGACTAAACTTTTAGTTTTGTTTTCGATATCAAATTCTGAAAGAAAAGTTTTTCTGTATTTGGAGACAATGGGATATTTGATAAATTGGTTCAGCGATTTCGACGAGAATATAATATCTTGCGAGCAGCGAAGTTCGGATCCTAAAGCATGACCAATATTATCCAAAATAAAAATAAATAAATTGCATTATGTTAAAAGTTGTTTTACTACGTAGTTCATAGATAATTACCAAATCAAAGATTTTTCTTTAAAAAATTGCAGATTGAAAAAGCAGATGAAATGCATAGATCGATAATAAGAAAATATAAATTTTAATAATAATACCCATGTGAGAATAAAATTGTTCATTTACAGTATAAATAGTACCCTAATAATGAAAAAAATTCTACGGGTGTGAAATGTAAAAAATGTGACATCTACTACGGACCGTGCTACACTGAGCGAAACGGCAACTATTCGAATGCGGATTTGTTAAAAGTGCCAGACGTAGACAAAAAGTCTAATGTTTCAAAAACATAAGCGAACGTATTGTAACAATCTGCACCAAGGCCAAATTCGCCAACATAAGCGGACGCCTTGACAAAACCTATAAGCGACTACCAAAGTACGATGCTAAAATCGTACTGGGAGATTTAAACGGAAAGAAAGGAAGAGAAGACATCTTTATACGTATTGTCGGAAACGTAGCCTACACGACAACACGCCTAGCAACGGACCTAAGCTAATTGACTTCGCTGCGGACCGAAATGCCACTATAGCCAGCACACGGTTTCCTCACATCACATGCAGTCAAGGTAAGAGTGCGGAGATCCAACACGCCACAAAAATCCAGAAATACTGCGAAAGACTAAAATCACAAGAGGCTGCCAAGACCATCGCGCTACGCGTATCCCTGCGCATACGATGCGATATGAAAAGCGATGCGACAAGCGATTCGAGATGAGATAATTAGATGCGACAAAATTATTTAAAAACTGCACCACGCAACGCAGGCACAGAAATTTCCCGTTTGATTTTTTTTAAACGTCAAAACAAACACTTTTCGCACAAATCGCTTGAAAAAGTGGTCAAAAAAGTTTATGTGCGAGAAGCATGAGAGAGGTTTTCGAGAAGCTCGCATTTGTAGCATAAAATAATTGCTACACTGTGCGCGTGTGCTTAAGAGTACATGCGAACAGTTTTCTCGCACTCGCATCGGTTTCTCTCACTATTGTAGACGCAGCCTTAACCTCTCGACTAACACCATACCACCAGCATCGAATGTCGAAGAACGCAAACCAGAAAGAAACGCCTTGTTTGATGGGGAATACGAAAAATTGCTCGCTGCCAAGAACGAGGCCTACAAGGCTAAGCTGCAGGTAAAGACGAGGGCTGCCATTGAGCACTTTAGGCAGAGAAGAAGGAAAGAACACTGCCTTTTAAGAAAGAAGAAAAAAGAGCAAGAAAAGCGAGAGATGCCACTTCAGGAACGATGTCGCAAGTTTTGCCAAAGTGTGAAACGTCAAAGCCAAGGATACAACGCTCGACAGAATTCTGTCATAAATCTCCTCAACATCGCCTACAAGATCCTATCTTCCGTAATATGTGAACGCCTGAAATCTAATCGGTCCTTATCATCGTGGTTTGATGCCAGGAAATTCTAGAACAGAACACATTTTCAAACTTCGGCAGATCGTGGAAAAAACCCAAGAATCCCAAATCGATAGCTACCACCTATTCATCATTTTTAAAGCCGCATTAAAGCATTTGTAGAAACGAACTATACACAGCCATGTCTAGTTTTGGGATACCGCCCAAACTCGTCGGTTTGTGTAGGATGACGATGGAGAAATCATGCTGCTCCATCAGGGTCGGAAACGACCTCACCGACACATACAATACCAAAAAAGGATTTGGTCAAGGCGATGCGATATCATGTGACTTCTTCAGTCTAATTCTTAAGAGGATTGTGCAAAACTCTCGAGCCAACACCAGATTCACAATTTTCCAAAAATCGGTTTAAATAATAGCATACGCCGACGATATTGACATCATTATTAGGACTCAACGTGATGTCATAGCCATGTTTGCTAGTATAGAGAAGTAAGACGTAAAAATGGGTTTAACAGTAATTGAGGGCAAGACTTAATATATGCTGTTAACAGGAAGGGACACACAAAAACGACGAAGTGGTCAGAACGTCACCATCGACAGATATAATTTTGAGGTAGTACGGAACTTTATCTATCTCGGCTGCGCTATTAACTCTGACATCAACATCTCGTCAGAAATTAAACGAAGAAATACTCTTGCCAAACCGCTGTTTTTCCGGGCTAAGAAGGCAATTCAGTAGCAAAGCCCTCACTCGAACTACTAAGGAGATCCTATATAAGACCCTGATCACGCCAGGGCTGCTCTACGGCGTTGAAGCATGGAACGTCTCAAAAGCAAATGAAGAAATCCTTAATCAATTCGACAGGAAAATTCTTCGAAAAATCTTCGGCCCCTTTTGGTGTCCTGGCTATGGATACAAAGATTCAACCAAGAACTATACGAGCTGTATAGCGACATGCCCCTGGTCAAAAAACTCGGCAGTGGACGATTCAGATGGCTAGGACATGTAGAAATAATGGACACCAGTAATCCAGCTCGCAGAGTCTTCGATTTCCACACAATATTTAGGTTATGAATACTTTTTATAAGGCAGTTTGTTACTGTTAATAAAGGGTGATCCATTTCGAGGTTCCCTACGTTTTTAAAGAAAAAAACACAGAAAATTCACTGGTAACTGGCGAATGACACGCGTGATGTTTTCCTCCAAGGCCTGAATCGAAGCGGGTTTGTCGGCATAAGCTTTTGACTTTACATGTCACACCGTTAGACTTTTTCCTGTGGGGATATGTAAAGTCAAAAGCTTATGCCGACAAACCCGCTTCGATTCAGGCCTTGGAGGAAAACATCACACGTGTCATTCGCCAGTTACCAGTCGAAATGCTCGAACGAGTGATAGAAAATTGGACTCAACGGATGGACCATCTGCGACGTAGCAACGGCCAACATTTGATAGACATAATCTTCAAAAAATAAATGCCAAAGAATGTTCTTTCAAATGATAATAAACATTCTCCATTAAATTTGAATTTTCTGTGTTTTTTTCTTTAAAAAAGTAGGGAACCTCGAAATGGATCACCCTTTATAATATAAAAGTAAAAAATTGGCTAGAATTAAAAAAGACAAACAGGCAGGCGGACGGGATTCCAAAAACAATCTAAATCTCGAGGTGAAAATTTTTAAGAGAAATTTGAAAATGTATGGGTATTAGTAATATTGATTACAAATTTTCTTATTTTTCGTCAATAGCCCGGACTTAAACCTGCTTAACTTTATGCGTCCAAGTTCTCATTATGTGAAAAGAGCTTTTGCATTTATATTGCTTTCAATACGTGGTTCTTGTCCAAGTGTGTTCGTTAAGTGTCTTGGGTAAACCTTCTGGTACAAATTTTATTTTAAGTTCTGCGTCTATTATTGTTTGGTATAATAAATAATCTGTACCCATCCCGACCAAAGTAAACCTGTATGTATAACGTAATTCTGGGTTTTGTCGAAAAGCTAGTCATTTGTCCTACATGGAAATTATAGGAAAGCTATTAGGACGAATATACGCTCGAAGAACATATAAATAAATTCTATTTCATACTAAGAAGATAGTCAGTGTAACCAATGTGATAATTTTCCTAATAGTGTACGTAATATACTTTACAGGCAAAAGGTATCACATTGGGTTCGAAAACTTGTCCCCGTCGTTTTTCCCCTACACTACGTCGTTATGGTGGAGGTTGCCAGACTAACTCTGAAAAATGGCCGTTCAGTATATTGGAAATTGGGTACCACAAGATTGCCCTAATGCTTAACTACTTTCGGACTCATTGATATTACTAAATCGTGGGATTCGTTTTCATATTTACAAATTTTATTTAATTAATTTAAACTCAATCTACGTTTAAAGATATAAATTTATATAATATGTACATTGAAATATGTATAGCATATATTTCAATAAATCCACCCTCTTCGAAGGTCGGCTATACGGATTCTGGGGAGAGCCAATTATTGCGATTTTGTAACCCTTTCAGAAAAAGTTCAAGGGTAACGAGGTCACCTACATCTGGATCTCATAATATTATATACGTCTCCAGGAGCTCGACAACGCCAGAAATGTCGGCTCACGAAAAACGAGACTCGCCTTGAGGACGAAAACGACGCTCTTCGAAATAGGCTAACTGCTCTGCGAAGAGCTTCGGAAAGAAATTTTCCGCTTTAAGGATAAAAACATGACCCAAAAGAGTTGATTAAAATTAAGTAATGAACCAACACCAAGCTCAAACTGCCTGGTTATTTCAGAATACCATACCGACGAAGAGGAACGAAACCGACCGGATTCAAAAGAAAAGAACTCACCTGAATTAATAAACCACGATAAAGAGAATACTAATAAAGCGAAATAGCTAAGACAACGGCACCCACCGCCAATTAATGTGTTTGGTATAGACGATTATAACAGGTTGCATAACTTAATAAAATCGTTACCATTATTAGGGTACCAAGTAACTTCATTTAACTTTACTTTTTAATTCATTTTTTATTTACTTAAAATATTAACTTAATATTTAAATCTAACTTATCAATAACATATCTACTTAATCTAACTTATCGGCCCATAGCGGGCGCTGTAAGCTTATAACTAACATTTTTCTTTTGCTTTTCAGCTTAAATTTGTCATTTGCCGCTTGTCCCGCGCGTCACGGTAGCGATGGTTAAAACCGGGATACCGTTCCTTTCTTGTATTAACCCTAATGAATCGATATAAATGAATGCCTCTGGTGGAATAAAGCCGGACATGAGCGCACTCTCCATGTACATTTCATTGGGGTAATAAGCCCGAATATCAGGCTGTTGTCGCTACTCATCGCCCTTGAAGCGTGCCTTCGAGTCACCTTAATTAGGAAATTGTCAATTCAATTCAACTGAGCCCCATTGTATAGAACCTCGTTGCGATAATATTTTATGTACTCGGAGTCCGGCGTTCGGTACAATCGCTATAATTGCAGATGAGGTAAGATCATTTTTTTACACATAAGGAACAAAGTTAAATTTTAACTACATATTTCGTCTGAGATCAATTATGCATCCCAACAATGTTCGTAAATGCACAGTTTGTCAGACTGTAAAACCTGATTTACAAAAACCTGCAGCATTAATAACTTCTCAGACGAATATAACTAGCCAATGGGAAATGCTTAGTATGGATTCCATTGGGCCTCTACCAAGATCGACCAAAGGGTATACACATTTACATCTTGATAACAGTAAGCTTTTTTCCTAAAATGTTCCTTGTTTTTCCCGGTCAGGACGAGGACAGCGCAGGCGGTGCGTACTCTTCTGGAATATGTTCGTGTTTAAGTGTTTGGTGTACCCAAGTGAATTGTGTGTGATATGGCAGATTCTTACGTGACTATATCGCCGAAAACCAACGAACTTTGGATATAATTCTTCCGAAAGTAGCTTGGCTATATGGCAGATAGGTCAAGTGATATACAAGTTTTTGGTAAGGACGTGGGTTATTAAAATCTCACGCATAGAGACACAAAGTTCTATCCGAAGGACCCCGTACTTCGGAAAAAAATTATTTTACCGGATGCAGCCAAATATTTTACAGCAAAAATAGCCTCCAGAAGTCCAGATATGTTGGTAACTTTGAGGTAATTCGTTCGGATCTTATCACCTTGTTCTTATGAGCTGGGTGATAAAAAATGGGTAAAAGGTCCCCATTTGCCATGCGAAAAATTAAAAGTTTTTAAGCCTTTGAAAAAAAAAAACGAGGAAATATTACATATCGCTTCATTAGAAGTTCGTTATATTATTCAAATGTTATTTTGTCCTAACATAAGATGCCATCTTGCACTTTATGTCTTCAATTGAATTATATATGGAAATTGCAAGGCGGGTTGTGGCGCAGAGCTACTACTGGATCAATGTCCTTTTTATTTGTACAAAAAATGTAACATAAAACAAAAATAGAAATACACAAATAAAATGACGATTACATAGCTCTTTTATCCGATTTTTTAAATTTTTTATTCATCAAATTTATTGAGCTCTGGCTTTGATATAACGTAATGTTAGTATGGATAAGAACGATAGAGGATATAAGGACATAGAAGACAATTTTTTTGTAAATTTAAATTAAGTTAGTTTAACGTTTTTTTCACTATTTTGAAAATAATCTACCAGATATGTATATTCAAAGCGACTATGTTATCCTTTAACCATCAAAAGTTTGAATACCACTATTTTAATCCAGCAAATACACACACCCAAACAACAATATATAAGAAAATGTATAATGGAGAAACATGACGAAGGATGGTTATTAAATATAATGGAAATTCTCAAAACAAATATCTTCTTGAATTTAAGATAAACTGTTATATAAGGTCTACAAAAATATATAGATATAAAAAAATATTTTCGAAAAGTTTTAACAGTATTTCAGAACGTTTCTTAAAGATTTTTTGATGTGGGTACGATTCTGTCTTTGAAACGTTCTTTAGATTGAGATCAAATTGAAATAAAAGAAAATAAAATTACAATATCATATTTATTGAAAAATGGTAAAGTTGTTTTCATTTAAATTTTATTGCAAAGAACCATAGAAAAAAAGTTTAACTTCCTAATGTGCAAGCCAAAAGAATGTGAAATGCGAATCAATAAAGGTGTGGTAAGTGCGTGAACTAAACTGTTGGTGCCATAAATATAACAAGATATATTTTTTTTAAACGCGCGAGTTAAATGCTTTTTAAATAAATGAAAAACAGTTTTGACCTTTCATATACAGTTCGTTTATTTATTCTTCGTAGATGTCCGCCGTCTAAGCGTCACTGCAACTTACTAGAATGTTGGTATATGAATTAATGGTAGTGAGTTCAACATTTGTACTTCTGTTGAACTTCACTTCCGTTGGTTTGGCTGATGTAGCGGAAAATACAATGGGTTGATATTCGTTGTTGACTTCCGTTGATGTTGCACTCCTCCTCGGTTTGAATAAGAATTCTCCCGAATTCTTCTAGTAAATCCATTTTCTTTATTTACAATCTTTACATTCACATTTCTTTTTCTAAACCAAAATATAAACATAATTATAGCTAAAATAAATAATATACAAAGTGTGGCGTTTGTTCCATATGAAATATTTGTATGCCATTTTAGTTCATTAATTTCTTTAATGTTTTCAAAGTTATTATTTACAATGTTTTTAAAAGTAATCATTTCAACTTTACTATAATTATATATATTACTTGGATAAAAAAAATCGATTTTTGATGATTTGTTTCTGATTATTAAATGTTTCTTGATATAATTCTATTTCACAATTGTAAAAATTAATTAAGTTATTTTTATTTAAAGTTATATTTCTGTCATCGCAGTTTTGTTTCAATTTTTCTTGCACAGCATTTTTTATTAGTATTGTCTCATCGTCTAATGACTCAATTTTAGTTCTGTTATTATATTTAAATTTACATTGATTTTTTAAAACACAGTTCTTAATAGCTTTTAAATCTTTTAATATAGAGTTTTCCTTATAATTAAACGTTTTATTTTCTATTGTAACAATATATTCATTAACTTCATCTATCTCTAAATAATCTTTATTCGGCATTGGTATTATAAGTTTTAAATCTGTTTTAATATAGTTCTTTGGTATCTTAACAGCAATAACTAATGATTGATCTTTATATTTTAATATTCCGACTTTAACTAATTTTAATTTATAGAAATCGATATCATACAATTTTATTTCTTTTGCCGTAAAAATACTCGGATGAATAACATTATTTTTTGCGGAGGCAATATTGTCTTGATTTTGATCTACTTTATTTTCTAAATATTGTAATTTTAACATTTGATCTAAATACATCGAATGTCTTTTAATTTGATAATTCTCTTTCCTAATTAATTGAAGTACATGTAGTGTTTTATTTCTGTCTTCCTCTATTGCCATTCTAAGTATATTGAATGAGTCATTAAAATGAGTGTTTATTGAAATTTGTTTGTTTAAATTTGTAATAGCGTTATGATTATTTTTTTCATTAACGTCTAATTTTTCTAATATCTCTTGTCTATCATTGTCGTCCATTGTTCCGAACAACCACTTATGGAGGGTGCCTACTAAATTAATCAGTCCCGTTTTTTGTCTATTTTCTTTTGGAATTATAGATGAAATTTCAGCTCTAATATTTAATATTACTTCGCTTAGTAGTTCTTTACTGTCAATATCTAATTTTTCAATATTAGTTTCAATTTGGCTAAGTATGTTGTTTATGTCTATGGGATTAATTATATGTAAAATTGTATTCGTTTCATTAACGATTGCTACTTCTTGAACTTTTACTATGGTGTATCCTATTTATTCATGTATTGGACTTACTTGCAGAAGTCCCTGGGTTACTGAGATTGTTATTAGAAATATTATTGCCACGACCAGTATCTGTAAATTTTAAAGGTCGTTTAAAGTTTGCCATATGTACATTTCTTAAAGATGTTAGTCTATAGTATGGTTCGTCTTTATGTCTAAGTCTTTTGTAGTTTCATATATACCCAGTAGATCTGTTTTCGTTGTATTGTTCTCTAGTCAGATTCCTTTTGTTTATTATATAATGTTTGACGTTATTGATTCTTTTTTGTAATTCAGAACTGCTTATTTTTTCTTTTGCTTCTCTAGGAGTGCACTTATTAGTTGAGTGATATCGATCGTTATAGTTTAATATAACCATCTGTATCTTCATTTCGGTTGAGAGCTCCTTATCCTCGATCCCTGTTATTTTTTCTAACAAAGTTGAGTGTAATCTCTCTATATCTGCGTTGCCAGTATGATTGTTTGGTTTCGTCAGATGAACCTCGACATTTTCATTTTGTAAATAATTAATTATTTGATCTGCTCTGACCATTATTTTTGTCTTTGGTTTCCCGAATTTTGCAAAATGTTCTATCATAAGTGCTTTCTTAGCTCTCCAATTTCTATCCGTTATGCAATATGCGGCAGCGAATTTTGTTAATTTATCTATTGTCGTAACAAAAGCTTGTTTTTTAAAATGAAATATATCTAAGTGAATAATTTCGTTCTTTTCTGTTGGGGTTTGTGAAATTTGAAATTTCGGCTTTATAGGTTTTCTATCGTACTTAATTTGTCTACATTTATTGCAGTTGTTTATTATAAGCTGTATATGGTCTCTAAGTGTTGGAAAATATATTTTATCCTTTAAGCTATAATAACATTCATTTATTCCACTATGCATTGACTCATTTGTATGATATAATGATATCTGCTTATGTAATTCTTCTTCCGTTAATATCTCACTTGCTCTTTTTGAACATCGTATAAACATAATTGTTGGATCCGATGAAAACATTGATATTAGAATTAATTGAATTTTGTGATAATCTGTATCAGATACTTCAGAATAAATACCTGTTCTACCTTTTTTAATATATTGTCTTAGTAAATCTTTTATTAAATTTTCATTGTCCAATGGATTTATTTCTATAATTCGTCTTTTATGTAATATCTGAGGTTACGCAGGGCAGTAAGTCAGTATAATTTGTGTTTTATATTTGTTCACAATATCATCTTTTATACCTATGTGATCTAACATTTGCTCGTCCACTGAATGGTTTGTATCGGAAAGTTCCAACTTTGATTCCTCATCGTTAGTTGTATTAATCTTTTCCGTATTTTCTAATATGCTTAAATAGTCAGCTACCTTATTTTCCTTACCCTGTAAATATTCTATTTCATAATTGTATTCCTGAAGTTTTAACAACCACCGTTGATGTCTCTGTGAAAACTCCCTGCCTTTATATTTGCTATTAAGATATTTTATTGGTATATGGTCTGTTACAATTTTGAATTTATTTCCATATAAATATGGTCTAAAATAATTGACTGCATATATAATTGATAAAAATTCTTTGTCAGTAGTGCTATAGTTCCTTTCATGATTATTAAGTGTTCTTGACACAAAACAAACAGGATGACCTTGTTGCGACAACACTGCTCCAATGGCATAGTCACTAGCATCTGTCGTTATATCAAACGGTTTATCATATTCCGGGTATTTCAAGATAGGGTGGGATGATATTAGACTTTTTAAGTTTTCAAATGCTGTTATATACTGAGGATCATTAATGTTAATTTTGGTATCTTTTTTCAGATATTTTATCATTGGGTGAGCTTTTTTCGAATAGTCCTTTATAAATTTTCTATAAAAGCCTGTTGTTCCTAAGAATCCTATAAGTTGTCTCTCTGTTTTAGGGATGTCCAAATCCTGAATTGTTTTGACTTTATTAGGATTTGGCTTAATACCGTCAACTGTCAAAATGTGAATGTCAACTTACTAGAATGTTGGTATATGAATTAATGGTAGTGTGTTCAACATTTTGTATTTGGTTTTTATTTGCAATATTTGCTGACTGCTGTTGGCCGCTGTTGAACTTCACTTCCGTTGGTTCGGCTGATGTAGCTGATGGGTTGATGTTCGTTGTTGACTTCCGTTGATGTTGCACATGTAACTCGCGTGACAATTAATTTGGAATGAACGAATGGAAGCAGCGTGAGAGATTTTTTACTTCAACGGATCAACATTCTTTTTATGTCAAACAACAGTTCCTTTCTTCGGAGTTAATAATAATAATGAATTCAATTTTTTATATAAATACCTAGATCTACTCTTTAAGCTGAAAGGATGGGGAGACTTATCCAACATATTTAAGTCTCATTGTACTACAGAAAATATCCTCTTTGGGTACCGTGTTTCCCTTACGGATGTAGGGAAGTAATCAAAGTGTTAAGTAATCAAATATTGTGTATTTCTAAGGATTGATTAGAAACTGTTTTATGCTTCTCCTGGCTATACCTGTTATGATTGTCTGACAAACATTCAAGTAACAAAGAAGCTGCTCAAAGCATATTGTGCTTCCTCCGAAGATGTGATCAGTGGCATAGGGACAAAGTCCCCCAGACATTAGTCCTGAATTGTCAACCTAGAGATAAACGCGGAAATATTATGCGACTTATCTAGCAATTTAATATAGCGCAGTTTGTTACTATCGGGCCAAATCTAAGGGCTTAGTTTTTTGAATACACCGCAATAAATTTGCTTCGTCAAGAATTTGGAGGACCGTTGTGTTTACTTGTCCTTTTTATATTTGCGTGCAAAATGTTTCGTTTCTTAACCGCGAGAAAACCCAGATCTCTGCGTAGACCTTCATTCCTTACATACCACGGCGCATTGACAAATGATCTTAACATTTTGTTTTCGTTTCACTGGTACAACCCCATAGTTGTACACCATATGTCCAGACCGGCTTGAGCACTTTCTTATATAACAGCAGCTTGTTATTTGCAAAAGGGACTCGAACCGTATTGAGAAATACAGGCAAATTCTTTGTCCGTTTATACGAAAAATGTACATGAATCGATTTGCACTGGTTAAGTGCACTAGGATTTTGTCCATTCATTAACCTCGTTAAGATTGTTTTGTAATTTTATATTTGATTCCTCTATTGTTTTGACAACTGCTAGTATAGCAGGAACGTCAGCAAACGTGGCAACTATTGTATCGTTTGTTTGTGGGATATCACGTGTAAATAGGAGATACAAGAGTGGTCCAATGACGCTTCCTTGGGGTACTCCTGCCAATATTTTTTTGAACTCCGAATATTCGTTTCGAAGTTTCACACGAAGAGTCTATCCTCAAGATACGAGACAAGGATTTTATATAATTTTTCAGCAGAACCTTGTCAAAAGCTTACGACACTTCAAGAAAAATGGGTGAGCAAATTTTCTTTTCTTTGAAAGCTTTCACTATTAAATCAGAAATTCGATTAACTTGGTCCACAGTTGAATGTTTACTTCGTAACCCAAATTGATGGTCAGGTAAAAGGCGTTTCTACTCAATTATGGAATGTAAGCGACCGAATAATATCATTTCAAAAACTTTTTAAATGGTTGGAAGAATTGAAATAGGTGTGTAAGATTTTATTTCATTCGGTGATTTCCTGGTTTGAAAACCATCATCACTTCCGCGACTTTTCAATGTCTTGGTATGAATTCTATATCAATCACAATGTAGAGGAGTTTAGTTAATGCTTTTCGGGGCAGTATTTTAAAAAGTTCTCCTGTAATTAGGTCATAACCCGTAGCTTTTTTAGGTTTTAATTTCTGTATGTTCCGTTTAAGCTCGGCAATACTTGCATATCTTGCTATCGGTTGTAGTCTCGAATACATTAACGGTTTCGTGTTGCGCTGGGCCATCAATTGGCTTAAATGTTTCCTCAAGCTGCCTCCAGTTGTGCACTCCAAGTTGGTTGAGGTCGGTTTCTACTAGCGCCACTTAAGGCGAGGTCTTCGTCCGACGTCTGGTTGGGAATCGAAGACTTTGCGAGCCGGAGTATTGGTGTCCATTCGTTCTACATGTCCTAGCCATCTTAAACATCCAATCCGGAGTTTTTTGACCAGTTGCATGTCGCTGTACAGCTCGTATAGTTCTTGGTTGAATCTTCGTCTCCATAGCCCGTCCACGCAAACGGGACCGAAGATTTTTCGAAGAATTTTTCTCTCAAATCGACCAAGGATTTCTTCATCCGCTTTTGAGACGGTCTATGCTTCAGCGCCGTAGAGCAGGACTGGGATGATCAGGGTCTTATATAAGATCTCATTAGTAGTTCGAATGAGGGCTTTACTACTGAATTTCCTTCTTAGCCCGAAGAAACAGCGGTTGGCAAGAGTAATTCTTCGTTTAATTTCTGACGAGATGTTGTTATCAGAGTTAATAGTGGACCCGAGATAGATAAAGTCCCGTACTACCTCAAAGTTATATCTGTCAATGGTGACGTTCTGTCCAATTCGTCGATGTTGTGTGTCCTTTCGTGTTGACAGCATATACTTCGTCTTGCCCTCATTCACTGCTAAACCCATTTTTGCCGCTTCCTTCTCTATTCTAGCAAACGTGGCTATGACATCACGTTGTGCAATACCAATGATGTCAATATCTTCGGCGTATGGAGTTGTACAGGTTTTTGGAATACTGTGCCTCTGGTATTGGCTTGTGAGTTTTGCGGCGAAAACTTCTGCTTTTTCCTTATCCGTTTTTGCCCAATCGCCTTGAGATACCCTCATTGTTGGTACAGCGTTTTTTGACCGTTTAAAGACTATAATTGCTTTCCAGAGCGAATAATTCGATTCCTCTCCTAGGTACCTAAGTTTCTACTGCACGGTTCTTCAAATTTTTAATCGAAATTGATAGCAAATTACTCAACCGATATGGATGTGTTTTATCTTGCCGGGCACGAATTTGGTGCCATCTTTTACGAGCTGTTATTGTTTGTCTAACCAAATCTTTTATTTCCCATGGGTACTTGAAATAACATTAGCTCTCTATTTTGTGTTGTTGAGGAGTATTATTCCATGCTGCTTTTTGAACGGTATCGATAAAGGAGTCAACCGCGACTTCGAGTTATAATTTTGATCTAAGCGATACACCTAGTCGAAAAGTATTTTCAATATCGTTTTTGAAACCTTCCTAGTTGGTTTTTCCGTTTGTTAGTGTAGGTGGATTTTCATTTCTAATAATAGACTGGCTCGTTGTTAGAATGACCGGAGAATAATCATAACAAAGATCAAAGCATTCATCATTTTTGATTCGATTGGACGGCATATCTTTTACGATGATAAAATCGAACAAATCCGGTATTTTTGCAACATCTATTGGCCAGTAAGTTGGTTTTCGGTATTGTACTTTCTACCTGCATCGTAAAGCATCCCACCTTTCTGTGATATGCATATCGGTCCCTAGAATGTATGTTTTGCTTTAAAGACTCCTCCGTTGACAAAACGCTGTCCAAGGGAATTAAGCAAGTTTTCAAAGTCAATTTTTTCAACCTTGCATCGTGGTGTGCAGTAAATAGAAGATATCTTCAGAAAGGATTGTCTGCTTTTGACTTGTATAGAGAAAACTTGCATTGTTTCAACTTCTTATTTAACAATAACATCATTACTTGGAACATTTTATCATTTGACTTATAGCAAACAAGCTGCGTAAAAAACTGTAATAATCGAATTCTGGATTTAGCTCTCTGACTCTATTAGTAAGGCAGCATTGGAATCTGGTTCCACCATTTCAACCATAGACTAAAATCATCGTATATTTGGTATGATCGTTCTTACTCTTTTGACGTAACTACTTGAGTCCCTACTTACATTTATCTCTCTATTAGATAATTACTTTTCTTTGGCGCCCGATGGAATCCCATCAATAGTTGCAAAGCAATGCAAAGATGTTATTTTGTCAAACATCTAGATCTATATGTGGGGATTTAAAAAAATAGTGGTCAAAAGTGTTTAATAACCCTTATGTTACTTTTTCGTGATGTAATAAGTCTATCTTGAACCCATTGGTTCAAATACAATAGAAGCTGTCCAACGTCAATTAATAAAATTAACATTGATATTACTTTCATTACAATTCGCCTCCGTATAGGTGTCGAATTAAACTACTGCTATTGGATTTAATACCCGGTGTTGTATGCCGACAGCGAATTTGAGAAAAGCTGTTCTTGACAATTGATACTACTCGGATGATTTGTCAGATCATCACGGGAGGACGGCCAGTGAGAAATCATTTAGGTGTTGCTGAATCTTTGAATCGAACCCTTCTGCTTGACAGTTCATCGCACTAATCATCGCGTCACCGAGCAAAAAAAAAACAATTTTCAAAATTGTATGCTAGAGCCGAAATAAGTGTATAGTAAAATTGTTTTTGTTTAAAAATATGTGTATATATATAGCTTAGTTGTTAATTTACTCGTTTATTGATTCTGTGAGTGATGTCAAACTTAATAACTTTTATGTTCTGTTATGTAAAACTAACAAATGCCTGTGGATTCATATTATATGTTGTGGAAAATCTCTCCTCGTAGATTCAGCTTGTACTATGACACACATCTGAAAGTGTATAAAAAATTTACCGTTCAAATTTGGCACTAATTAGGAGCTCCTCTTTTTTGTATTAAAAGAATTAGCGATACAATAATAAAGGCTCGGTTTGAGGACCTGAATTGATCAACATTGACAGATATATCAATAGGTTATTAATGAAAACATTTATAAAAAAAGATTTTTTTTCAAGTTTGTTAGTAAAGCCAGCTTTTATTTTACCAAACTCGTACACGACCAAAGAAATTATATATTATGACAAGAAATAAATTTCATTTACTTACTTACTTACTTACTTACAGTCCGGAATAAACCTGGGCCTCAACCAACATGCCTCTCCAATTAGCCCGGTCCTTAGCTAGCTGCCTCCTGTTGTGCACTCCAAGTTGGTTGAGGTCGGTTTCTACTAGCGCCACTTAAGGCGAGGTCTTCCTGAGTTTTGCACAATCCTCTCAAGAATCAGATTGAAGAAGTCAAATGACAGCGCATCGCCTTGCCTACATCCTTTTTTGGTATCGAATGTTTCAGTGTGATCGTTTCCGACCATGATGGAGCAGCGAGAATTCTCCATCGTTATCCTACACAAACGGACGAGTTTGGGCGGTATACCAAAACTAGACGTGGCTCTGTATAGTTCGTCTCTATAAATGATGTCGTATGCGGTTTAGAAATCGATGAGGTGGTGTGTACCGATTTGGACTTCTTGGGTTTTTTTCCATGATCTGCCGAAGTGTGAAGATTTGATCGGTTGTGGACTTTCCTGGCCTAAAACCACGCAGATAAGGGCCGATCAGATTGTTGGTAAACGGTTTCAGGCGTTCACGTATTACGCAGATAGAATATTGTAGGCGATGTTGAGGAGACTTATGCCTCTGTATGTGGCGCAGTTTAGAGGGTCTCCTTTTTTGTGGATCGGGCAAACGATGCTGAGTTTCCATTCTTCAGGCATACTTTCTTCCGAACAGATTCGGCTTATGAGTTGGTGGATGTTACTTACCAAGTCATCTCCGCCGGCTTTATAAAGCTCGACGGGAAGGCCGTCATTTCCGGCAGACTTATTAAGCTTCAGTTTAGATATTGCTATAATCACTTTACTCAGGTCGGGTGGTTGGCAGCTTTCGTTGTCGTTGCCAATATTGAATGGTTCGTTCTGCCGGACAGCGGAATTTTGTTCGTCATCGCCGTTTAACAGTCTGCAGAAGTGGTTCTCCCATATCCTCAGCATCGACTGTGTCTCAACTACGATATTTCCTTGTTCATCTCGACAGGATACTGTTCGAGCCTTGTATCCTTGGCTCTGACGTTTTACACTTTAATAAAACTTGTGAACATCTTTCCTTTAGTGGCACCTCTCTATATCCTCGATCGCGCGCTTTTCTTGCTCTCTTTTCTTCTTTCTAAAAAGCCAGTTTTCTTCCCTTCTTCTCTGCCTATAGAGCTCAACGGCAGCTCTCGTCTTCACCTGCAGCTTAGCCTTGTAGGCGTCGCTGTTGGCTGCGAGCATCTGTCGGCATTCCTCATCAAACCAGGGGTTTCTTGCTGGTGGGCGCGAGAAACCTAGAACATCAGTTGCGGCTAATCTAATGGCTTGTTGGTATCGTTGCCATAGTTTTTCGACATTCGATGCTGGTGGTATGGTGTTAATCGAGAGGTTTAGGGATACGCGTTGCGCGAAGATCTTGGCGGTCTCTTGCGATTGCAGTCTTTCGACATTAAATTTTCTTACAGTATTTCTGGATTGTTGTTGCGTGGTGGATATCCGCATTCTAACCTTGGCTGCAACAAGGTAGTGGTCCGAGGCGATGTTCGGTGAGGGTCTCCTTTTTTGTGGATCGGGTAAACGATTCTGAGGTTCCAATCTTCAGGCATACTTTCTTCCGAACAGATTCGGCTTATGAGTTGGTAGATGTTACTTACCAAGTCATCTCCGCCGGCTTTATAAAGCTCGGCGGGAAGGCCGTCATTTCCGGCAGCCTTATTAAGCTTCAGTTTAGATATTGCTGTCCTCACTTCACTCATGTTGGCAGCTTTCGCTGTCGTTGCCAATATTGAATAGTTCGTTCTGCCTGACAGCGGAATGTTGTTCGTCATCGCCGTTTAACAGTCTGCAGAAGTGTTTCTTCTATATCCTCAGCATCGACTGTGTCTCAACTACGATATTTCCTTGTTCATCTCGACAGGATACTGTTCGAGCCTTGTATCCTTGGCTCTGACGTTTTACACTTTAATAAAACTTGTGAACATCTTTCCTTTAGTGGCACCTCTCTATATCCTCGATCGCGCGCTTTTCTTGCTCTTTTTTCTTCTTTCTAAAAGCCGGTGTTCTTCCCTTCTTCTCTGCCCATAGAACTCAACGGCAGCTCTCGTCTTCACCTGCAGCTTAGCATTGTAGGCGTCGATCTTGGCTGCGAGCATCTGTCGGCATTCCTCATCAAACCACGGGTTTCTTGCGGCTGATCTAATGGCTTGTTGGCATCGTTGCCAACAATCGCGAGGGGTAGGGATACGCGTTGCGCGAAAGTCTTGGCGGTCTCTTGCGATTGCAGTCTTTCGACATTAATATTATTCACAGTATTTCTGGATTGTTGTGGCGTGATGGATATCCGCATTCTAACCTTGGCTGCAAAAAGGTAGTGGTCCGACTCGAAGTTAGCTCCTCGGAATGTTCGGACATCCAAAATACTGGATGCGTGCCTCTTGTCTATGGCTATGTGATCAATTTGATTGACCGTTCTTTGATCTGGATATCGAGGAAACCGTGTGCTGGATATAGTGGCATTTCTTTCCGTAGCGAAGTCAATTAGCCTAAGTCCGTTACCAGACGTGTTGTTGTGTAGGCTATGTTTTCCGACAATACTGCTAAAAATGTCTTCTCTTCCTACCTTTGCGTTAAAATCTCCCAGCACGATTTTAACATCGTACTTCGATAGTCGCTCATAGGTTTTGTCAAGCAGCTCATAGAAGCAGTCCTTAGCTATATCATATTATTCCTCCATTGGGGCGTGAGCGCATATAAGACTTATGTTGGCGAATTTAGCCTTGATGCGGATCGTTACAATGCGTTCGCTAATGTCTTGGAAACTTAAGACTTCTTGCCTAAGTCTGGCTTTTACATCAAATCCGCATCCGAATAGTTGCTGTTTCTGCTCACAATAACACGGTCCGTAGTAGATGTCACAGTTTTTCATCCTCTTTTTATCCGGCCCATCCTATCGTATTTCCTTTATGGCAGTAATGTCTGCTTTGTAGCTTCCGCTAGTTGTTCGCTTGCACCCCTCCTGTTTAATGTTCTCACATTCCAGGTGCAGTTACGAACGTCGTTGTCCTTTTTTCGTTAAGCCGTGTCGTCAACAATAAAATCAGTCCTTTCCGAGGCTATTGGTTTCTTCGTAACCGTTAGGTTTTTCCATGGTTGGGTAGTTAACCCAAAGCACAACCCCCAACCTGGAGGGCAAATTTCATTTGCTTACCTAACTATTAGTTCATTAGTTCATTAGTTCATAATAACAGCTCAAATCCAGAATATAGTTATATATATATTTGTATTTACCAATCAATTACATTAATTAATTTTCGTCTGCGCAAGCACTGACAGTAGCGTCCATCTCACGATTAGTCTTGAGTTGAAATAAATTCTTAGTGCTGATATGTTCTATATTCGAAATCGTCTAACGAAATGGTTACTACGCGTGTTTTCCTTTATTTCAAAACTGTTTGCTGTAATGCCAGTTGAATTCGATTACAAAACTGGTGATATCACAACGTCTGTACTGCTCATCATCTACACCATTAGCATGCACGCGATTTGTCTAATACTGATTCCAATTACGTCAACAGCAAAATACGATGACGTGGAGTTATTTCGCAAGAAACCGCTTACCGCTTACATCAACCACGCATACGTGTTTTCAAAATGCTTAAGCAGCAACATCACTATACTTCTTATCTGGATCAAAAGAAAAACCTTAAATCGGTGCATCGAGGACTTCTACTCCATCCAAGCAATGTACTTTGACAAGAAGGATTCCAGCGCCTTAATCAAGAAGCAATTTGACATATTTATTCTTGTCAAGTTCATCATAGTCAGCTGTCAGATATTTGCGATATTCTTTATGATGTTTTGCATGAATCCTAATCCAGATACCGGATTTCTCGCAATGGTTTTCTTTATCGTCTACATCCAAGGAATGCTGATTTTAACACCGAACCATCTCTTTTTGGGCATTCAGCTGTCATGGATACGTTTCCAGATCCTAAACGAGCATTTGTGTGTGACTGTGCGTCAAATTAAGTGCATGCATATGGACTTTCGAACGAGGCGTCGCGGTCTTGTGGGCATAAGTATGCAAATATTTTGCAATTTGGGTGATGAAATCGACAAAATCGCTAGTTGTCGGCAGAAGGTTATTAAATTTGTAAGGGATATGACACGAATTTACGAATTTCAGATGGTAACGATTATCGTGTCATTTTTCATCACCTACATCGTATTTGGATTTTATTTGGTGGTATTTATGCAAGGAAAGACGATAAGGGTGTCGGTATTAAGCATGTTGATAGTAATGCAAAACATATTTGTGAATTTGGTGGAGTTAGGGATTTTCGTACAGGTATGCGATAAGACGGCTGAAGCAGCTGACTATTATCCAAGAGTAATAATGGCGGAATTGACAGAGTTGTGGCCGGTGTTAGATTTGCGTTTGGACATGTGTGTAAGGATAATTGTCCTTGTATTTTATTATTACAATTTCAATGACATTTTTTTTTTGTTATTTTAGGTAGAGGAATTTTTACTTAGCCTTTCGAGAGAAAAGCTGGAATTCAAGTTGTGCGGACTATTCTGTTTAAACACAAAGTTAATATTTATGATGGCTTCATCGATGTTTACATATTTGCTTATATTGGTTCAGTTTGACTTTATGAATTTATAAATATATATATATGTATATAGCCATAGCCTTTATAAATATATATATATATATAAACATATATTAAAATAAAATCTAAATTGATTAAAAAGTTTAAAATTTTAACATCAAGTGGTTGGGGTACTCGAAGCATAAGGACTGGCTGAAACGTTTGTCAATCCTAGCAACTTAACCCAACTTCTCGAGGGACCAATACACATTGTTGTAGATATTCAAAATAACTTTGAACATATCTTTCCCTTTTTCACTTCAGATCCAAACGAATAAAATAGCGATACCCATTGTTGAGAAGTTTCGCACCTGAAAAGAATGTGCTATATAAGAATGTGTTACTTATATGGTTTGGGCTGTTCCATATGCTTCGAAAAGATATTTGCTCGGACGATCTGCGCTATAGGGGGTTGTTGCTAGCTCAATCAGTTCCTCGTAGTAGAAGCTGCCAAGGTGTTTGTTACGGCTATTGAAGTAATACAGTACGTAAGGAACGTAGTCCATGACGTCAGGATCTCCGCACTTCCTGCATACTTCGTGTACGTCAATAATTCTGGTTTTGATGTGCTTACCCAACAGATTGTGCCCTGTTATCACTCTCACCGCAATTAAAATTGAGGCTCTATTTAGAGCTATTAGCTTGTTTGATTATCTACCGCTTAATTCCGGTCACAGGTGTGTTTACAGGTGAATGTGTTTTGCCACCTGGTTATTGCTTTATTTTTTGTGTGTATAGTTTATACACACAAATTATACCGAAATTCCTTATTGTTTGACCAAAATCGACGTTATGTTCTGAAAGTGGGTGTTTCCGTGAGCAGTTCTTAAAATATACTTATTTCTGTACTGAATCCATGAACAAGAATTTTTTTTTACAAATGTCCTAAATTTACTTGAATATAAATAGTCACTGGTTTTTTTCACTATAAGAAATGCAAATTTTTGAATCAAGACATATTTTCATAGAAATCCGTTTTATATTACACGCTGCATTTTCTTTTTAGATGCTCCATCGCGTCCCATCGTTCTTTATCAATAGGGTGCTGATCTCCTATTTCAGATTTTTTGTGTGTATAGTTAGTTTTGGTGTTTTATTACTACCACATAAGGAAATAAAGCTAGACGATTTTACATTGGCTAGCTCGTCTGCCTAATTTGGACTTGGTTACAAAGAGCTTTAAGCTACATGTAAAAGATTCCAACCCTACTGTGGGTCTGGTGTACAAAACTGTTGTTATGAGTATGCATGCTGTTCTTTGCGCCTTTATCAGTGCAGTCATATGATTTGCCTTTTTCATGGCATTACAACAGACTAGGCAACCATAATAAATTAGAATGGGTCTAACAACGGCCAAGTCAATATGGTTATATACAGCCATTTTGTGACTTTCGGGCGTGGCCCATTTATACCACAGATTCTATTGCAGCTATATAGTGCAATACTTGCTTACTTTTTTACTTTTTTGTATGTCCGTCCGTCCGTACGTTACCAGTTTTTGGACCTTGCCGACATCAGAACAAGTGTCAACATTTTTGAAATCTGCCCACTGCCACGCCCCCTTTTAAGAGAAACGTAGTTTTATTCCAAACCATAAGAGCTTTTGGAAAAATGTCTGAGCAACATATCTAGACAATCCTAATGCCTATATTTCGTCTTGGCATAGTTTTTTTTGCAACGCGGGGCGTTTTCAGTAAAAAAAAAAAAAACTTTTTTCGGTAAAATTTTAAACATTTCCAATAAAATTCTGTTATAAAATCATTAGATGTGGTAATATAAACATTTCTTCCATATATCATTTTAACCCACGGAGGCTCTTTTATACAAAAACCATTCGTATACACTACTTCATTGCATAACCATGCGAAAAACGTTGTTTTTCGTCGAACCATACAATTTTTTTTTAAACATTCTGAACAATATATTGTGACAAATACATTTTCTATATTTCAGTGACGGGATGGTATAGGTTATTAACGATCTAGCGGATTGTAGCCTTCTCATATTATGGTAATACCCTATCACATAGGGGTATGTTAGTTTTGATACATAGTTTGTAACATAAAGAAATAATTTCGCTAGATATACCACAAAGAATATGGGTCAACTCAGAATCGCGAGCTGTCTGTCCGTAATTAGGTCACCGGTTTCTGGGCCTTTCATTTTGAGCTTTAATAATGAAATTTGGTACATGTGATCCTTATTCGTGCTGTACGAACAAGTGTCAAACATTTCAAAATCCCCTCCATTTTTTAGAAAAACGTTTTTTTTTTTTGCCACTTTTTTTGCCCACTTTTTGAGGGCGTTTTCAGTAAAAAACTTTTTTTGGTAAAATTTTAAAATATTCGAAAAAAAAAACTTTTGATGCAAAATCATTGGCTTTGATAAAACAAATATTTCGTCTGTGCATCATTCAAACTCACGCCACTTGCGTTCCTTCAAAAACCATTTGTATAAAAAAACGTTTTTTTTTTCGTCGAACCATACAAGATTTTGATAAACTGTATGAACAATATGTTGTGACAATGTCAATTTTAATATTTGTTTTCAATATAGCCTACATTTTAGGGATATTAATTTAAGGATAGGATAGGGCATAAAACGATCCACACAGGTAATTGTTTTGACACATACATAGTTTGTGACATAGTGATATAATTTAGGTAATAATAACTCAAAATATATGGATCGACTGAGTCGACTGTGCCGAGTCTGTCTGTTTGGTATTGTTTGATCCTTAACAGATTTTGATAAAAATTTAAATTTCATTATCCTAGCTCAAAATGTAAGGTCTAAGAATCGGTTACATTCAGACAGACAGACGGACGAACATATAGACATGGCTCTATCGACTCAGCTATAGGTTCTGAGTGGATCCATATATTTTGAGGTACATCTTACTAAATTTTGTTTCTTAGTGAAAAACTATGTATCAATTGGATAAGGTATAAAACCTCACATCATTATTAACGATGTGGTATAAAGATCGAATGGATAATTATGTTCCATCGTGAAGCATTAGTTCTTCGATCCGTCTGTCCGTCTGTCCGTCCATCCACAGTGGCTTGTTCAGCCTAAACGGCTAGACCGATTATCTTCAAACTTCGTATTTTCAGTAAAAATTACACATAACTTCAATTTTCTTCAAAATGGTTTAACCGATTTTGATTAAACAAAACTGCATACCAATTTTGTTTTGAGAATATAACATATAACAGATCCATATAAGGACATTTTTTTATTTCAGGAAAATATTTGAAATGGTCAAACGTATATTATTCATACGATCTCGGCAGTCCGTTCGTTTAGATATAATCATGAACTTAAAACGCTCGTGCGGAATATCAATTGTGCCATGCAATTTTTTGTTAAATAGCGCCGTTTTTTTTTAGAAAATTTAAGCACTGACAACATCGCCAGGTCAACATTCGCAGTAAACAACGACATTTTCGAGATGCTCGTGGTGCTGTGGTATGATGCTGTATCCCCAAATCAGACGATATTGCTTATTATCACATCTATTTATCTAAAAATGGAACTTTCGGTAAAGATCTTGACCGATGTTGACTCAAATTTGGCCAACAGACTTACTAAACAAGGCCTTATTAAGTCTTTAGGTATGCATGAGTACATGAATGTCTAATTAGCGGTCGCGGACAATGCAGGAGCATGAGGTAAATCGCTTACGACAAATTGAGCGTACACTTGTTAACAGTCGACTAATGTTGGTCAGTTTCAAGTGCGATGATTTCGATAAGTAAACCACTGAAATTTAGGTTAAGAAAGTAAAAGATTATTTGAATTCTACTGTCGGCTGTGCGAATTGTTTACCATATTCCATCGCATCCCATCCCTGCTCTAAAACATTACCGAAATTCCTTATCGTTTGACCAAAATCGACGTTATGTTCTAAAAGTGGGTGTTTTCGTGAGCAGTTCTTAAAATATATTTATTTCTGTACTGAATCCATGAACAAGATTTTTTTTTACAAATATCTTAAATTTACTTGAATATAAACAGTCACTGGTTTTTTTTCACTATAAGAAATGCAAATTTTTGAATTACTAATATAAAAATTGTTGTCAAGACATATTTTCATAGAAATCCGTTTTATATTACACGCTGCATTTTCTTTTTAGATGCTTCATCGCGTCCCATCGTTCTTTATCAATAGGGTGCTGATCTCCTATTTCAGATTGTTGGTATATAAATACTTGATTACATTTATTCTATAGTAAAGTTATCCATATCCTGTTTGTTGGTTCTTAAAAGTATTCACTCAACCATGCTATTTATAAATTCATTCATTCGTAATGCAGTAAAAAAAATGTTCATGGCATGCATGAAAAAAAATCAGTAAGGCTTATTCCTCCCGCATGTCTCTACATTTAGTAAATTTTAAATATGACTTAAAGGTATGGTTAAATACACCCACAATCCCTTTACCTCTAAATCACCTAACAACAAAACTTTTAAACTACAGCGTTGTTCAACTTTATGATTCTTGTGTGAGTATTCACTGAACTTTAAGAACTTTTATAACATGTCTTATAAAACTTTTTAAAGTTACACCCGCTAAATCAAAATGAGCAAGAACATACGCATCAGAACCTAACCAACAATTAAAATTGCATTATTAATGGCTCGGTGATCGTTGAAATAAATTTGTTCTTAGTATATATAGGATATCCCGTGCAGAGACAATCATTTAAGAAAACATTCGGCAACGCTGACCCAATATGAACTTAAAGTTACTCTCGAAGGACTATCCGCTGAAAAAGTTATACTTTATTCTATCGAAAGTATGCCTTGACTCGATGGAACAATTCCCACAGACGTCCTCATCAATCCTACGTAATATTCGCTCTTTAATTCATTTGGTGATTCTTTTCGGTGGTGTTGTCGGACACGATTGGTATGGATTTTACTATCTCAACGTGGACCTGCAAGAAGGTTTGGATGCCATTTGTCCGGCTCTATCGTGTCATGTTTCTTTCATTAAATGTGTATGATTTGTTGGCACGACAAGGATGTGGCCAAAGTTATATTACATCTGCAACGATTACTTTTTTGTGGCGGGTTATATACAGAGCACATGTAAAAACTTTCTTACATTCATTTCTTGTATTATCAGAAAGGACCGATTGAAACCAGAAGAATGCGAGAAATCATTCAGCCTCTGCAAACTATCTTGTTTTTATGGTATTTTCATCAGAAGTGGTCGCAAATCTATTTTATGGACTACGGCTATAGCTGACCAATGCGATTCGATTAAAAATGAACAAAGAGTACAATTTGGATAGTACTCCTTTGAAGGTTATGTAATCTAAACGTGTTTTTACGGTATACCATAGTTTCGGGGTATGGTTTAATTTAAAGGTTTCTGTATCGCTGAGGTTGCCGTGGTATCCATTTACTTATGGACTTTGTTGGTACATGGGTCACATGACGGTGAATTCATTCTCTGGTGTTGATGGAATTTTTCTTTCGTTTTGTTTGTATGCGTCTGCTCTGCTCAAAAATCTTTAGAATGATACAAAAGATGCGATGGAGCAATATGGAAGTGAGTACCACAACGTCCTCACTTTATCAAAACGATTAACATTTTGTTTGAAGGCAATATCTGTTAGGCTGTTAGGAGGCATCCTTGATGTTGGAGTGAAGGACACGGCACGCTTGTGATTGCTCAACTTAACTCGTCGGACTGGGTTAGTTCTTGCCCTCTCACCAAACATCACAGCTCAAGAAACATTTTTGTTCGTGCCAGAATCAAAGAAAAATAAAAAAAGAGGAGAGAAGAAAGTTACACTTTTTGACCACGGACGGACTTAAAAGAACTCTAAAAGGAAAAGGATAGATTCAAGAAAAAAGCTGATAAGAAATGATCGAAAGACTATGTCTATACTGCTGCAAAACGACTAAGAAAACTTGTTTCTAATGATTCTCCTCAGTAAAGATTCGCCTCGATTCCAAAACATGCCGGTTGTTATTGGCAAAGGCTGGTCTCCCCACCCTTCAAGTCCCGAAAGACTTCCTATGGCTACCCCTCTGGCCACGTCAATGAGAGATAGACCCTTGTATACCTTTCAGTCACAATGTCCTGAAAATCAGAAATACTAAGTCAGTATCAAGTCCTGTCGTCGTTTGTTATTTGTCATGTCAAGTCATTGTCAATCCACCAATAGACGTTCCGAAACACACCACCGACGAACTTTGAATTTTTAAACCATTTTTCTTTGAGACAAAAATTCACGAAACGAACATTTGTAATGAAAACATGATGTATTTAATCAAATGAAAAGGAATAAAAAAAACTATTACTTAACTAAATGAATTTCTGTCCTTAAAAAGACACAAACAAATTTAATAATCATATTAACACTTAAAAACTATTACTCACGCTTATCCTGCTTCCGTCCCCCGAAATTCTGCCGGCAGCACTGAAGGAAGACTCCTGAGGATGATCCACAATTTGGGTTAACGCGCACAAAACAAAACTTGATAAACACAGAAATTAACTTTTCCTAACCTAAGATACAATTTATGCTTGAAATTTTGGTTATGGGGTTGAAATGGTGGCGGTGCAAACACTTTTTCACTATTTTTCTTAGTGTATTTTCATCGTATGTTGGTCTATTGAGGGGGGAACTTACACCGTTGAAGCTAGGTGGAGGGATGTCTCGTGGAGTTTCCACCAACTGATCCTTTGTTGTTGACGACACAACGGCCGTCACAACGGGTTGGACAAATCCACACAGAGGTAGCAGAGGCTCTTTTTTTACGGAAATCCGCTTTTCTCAAGCCTACACAAATCGAGGGGTTAGTTCTTGTTAAAAAAAAAACAATGATACACATACCTCTGCACAAAATCTCTAAAACTTCACTTTCACTAGAGATGCTTCCCAGAGAACAAAATGTCAGACTGACACCATCCTTTATTTTTTCCACAGAAAACTGGTGTAGTGATTATATTTGCACACACTGTATCCAAATCTAATTTCTCCTTTTTTTGCTTGCGGTTTCCAGCTGTTGTAACGTTAGCCACTCGCGATCGTAAATTTTCTTACAAAAAACAAAAATAAAGGGACACTGACCAGATAATCAATCAGCTGCTTAACACTCTTGGTATATTGCATTATACCGTTGCTTACTTCTCCCTAATTTATTTTCTTTTCAATTTTCTTTGTATAGTGTTCTCTTGTAACACGACCTATTTCTTGACACCTATATCTTCCTCTCTCTACGTTTGAACTCATTTCGTCAATTCGCCTATTTAAGTTTCTGGTCAGTTCACAATGACTTATTTTGTCAAAACCATAAAACATATTCGTAACACCTAAATAACATCAATGAACTAACTTATCGCACAAGCCAAATAACTAAATATATAAAACAACAAAATACAAAATAACATATGTACACAACAACTGACCACACATAGAACTAAGAAAAAAATGTTAACAACCCTACAAAATAAATATAAACTCAATTTTACATACCTGCATAAAATACATAGTTGCTTACACATTCGCCGAAAGATATTTCATGAATCTTAGCACAAAAAAAATGTAAACAACCGTGTCGTTGTCATAGGGATAACGAGGAATCTCAGTTACATCAAATTGGATGTAAGTAGATCTTTGTTTACATGTTTTTTATTTGCGGTTATAATTATTTGATCTTTATGACGTAAATACTTTTTTGATGTATACGTGGAGGGAGGGACGTGGAATAAGGAAGATAAGTATCAAAAAATGGTAGATAGCTAAAAAAAAATGTAATTATGTGGGTTAGGATATGTTCTAATTATTTAAATTAAAGTTAAGTAGTGGGATTATTTATTAAACATTGTTGTTGTTTTCGCTGGAAGACGGATAACTAGGATGCATTCAGGAAAAAATAGGAAATGCGAAATGCCGACGGCAAAAGGATGGGTTGGGAAAGTGGTGCATTTGGACAACGGAGTAAAGGAACATGCGGGGGCAGGCTAAAATTAGTTGTGTAAGGCAGTTCGAAGGGTGGAATTTGGATATTTTAAGTATTTTTTCTATGAATAAGAAATTAAAGATATTTCTGAATAAACTGTCAGTGATCAATTATTACTGGTTTTTTAATTGTATTTTTGTTTGTTTGGTTAAAAGTGGTGAAGGGCTGCCGTATCATATCTTATCGGAGAAAGATATTTGGATGTTGTTTGTTGAAACAGTTTGTGTCACTTTTTACCTGGATCATATTGGCCCACTTTGTAACATCCTCGGTGGTAATTGGACTTAGCATTATTGGGACATTGTTGGTATGTTTATAATTATAATCGACAACGACACGTCGGCGGCAGCATTACAACAACAATTGGCCTCCCCATCAGATGAGGCAGAGGAAATAGCCTACATGTCTGATGAAGGGGAAGGGCGATATACCACCGATGATAGCAACAGGTTTGCGGTGCTGTCAACGGATGATGACGATGAGGATGAAAAAATAGTTGAGAAAAAAAAAAGGTAAAATCCCAACTAGAACCGCTAGTTCTAGCGCTGAAAAAAAAGCAAGAAGAGCGTCGCGAGCGAGAGAAGAAAGCCCGCGAAGAAGAAACACAACGACAACAACAAATGGCAGTGGCAAAAAGAAGTTGTACAACGGCGACAATACCAAAAGCCCCACAACCACAGCCACTACCAAAGAATCAACAAAAACAAGTACAAAAAGAAGTACAACAACAAAAAAAGCAACAGCTACCGACAACTCTGCCACAAAAGCAACAACAGCAGCCGCAAGCCCAGCAACAATAGCAAGCAAATCAACAACAACAATAACATCAGAAACAGCAGCCACAACAACAGCAGAAGCAGCAGCAGCAACAACAACAACATCAGCAGCAGATGCAGCAGCAGAGGAAACACCTGCAGCAGCCACAGCCGCCTCAAAATAAGAAAGAAAAAGTGCCACCCATCAACACATACAAGATGGACCTAAACGAGACGATAGAAATATGTAAGTCGGCCATAGGTAACAATTTTAGTATTAAACGTGTAAGTCAAGATAGGCATGCTATCCACTGCCTAACAGTGGAGCACTATAAAATAGTTAAGCAATTGCTTGCAGACACCACAACGGAGTTCTTCACATTTACTCCGAAAGTAGAAAATTGCCAGACGGTTGTCTTAAAGGGCCTAGATTTCTCAACGGATCCGCAGGCGCTGTTAAGTGAGCTCCGCCAAGTAGCGACGGACGAGCTCGAAGTCTTAGGTGTAAAGCCATTCACCACGGTGATGGCCAGACGGGAGAATCGGAAACTACCGATTTTCCTAGTACAGCTATCGCCACAAAGCAAAATGGAAAAGTTGAGGAGTATCTCAGTCCTCAACTTCCAGGTTGTACGTTGGGAAAAATTAAAAATAGGTGACAGCATGCTTCAATGCATGCGCTGCCAAAGGTTCGGCCATACCTCAGCCAACTGCGAAATGCAGTCACGCTGTGTTAAGTGTGGAGAGAACCACAACATAGGAGAGTGTAGGTTAGGAAAGGAGCGGGTCGATGACATGACCCTGCTTAAATGTGCACTATTAAATGTCCATTAATTTTTTTTGGAATAACAGAATTTGGGCCGTAAATTCCAGCGACCCGAGTATGTTTCCACAAATTAATAAGATCTTTAGGAGGAAAGGTCATAACGACCTTCCGTGTATTAAGCTCCAACGAACAACTGACAATACAAACATACTTTTGACAGCAGGAGTTGATCCGGGGGAAGCCGTCTTCTACGACGAATTCTATGTTATTGAAGATCCTCAGGAGAGTGTGGAGGCAGTGGGGGCTGTCTTTCAGGAAGTGTATAAGGTGAATGATAACATTCGCCCGAACCGCGTCTTGGAAAACAATGCCCTGCTCCATCATTTCTATCTCCGAAACGACATAACGCAATGGCGATCTGAGAACCGTGGTTTCACCCGGTTTGATGACGAAAACTTGGCAAACGCCATAGTCGCCGAGCGAAGTGGGTCTAGTCCCCTGTTAATCTCGAAGGTGGAACTCCAGATCATCTTCGATTCCATAAAGAAAAAGAAGTCAGCGGGAGTCGATGGTAATGGGTGGTCCAAGTAGAGATACTTTTTTCAATAGCCTTTTTTGACAGATCACGTGTGAGTCGTGTCATGCTGTCATGTTATTTTTGTTTAGTATTGTTTGGCATTTCATAATGGAAAGACTTACGCGTGAACAACGTTTACAAATTGTTCAACTTTATTACAAAAATTCACGTTCTGTGAGGAATGTGTTTCGTGCACTTCGCTCAACTTATGGTCAACATAATCGGCCTACTGAGCGTACTATTCGCAACACCATCACCTGCCGGTCGATTGGCCACCAAGATCGTGTGATATCACACCGTTAGACTTTTTCCTGTGGGGATATGTAAAGTCAAAAGCTTATGCCGACAAACCCGCTTCGATTCAGGCCTTGGAGGAAAACATCACGCGTGTCATTAGCCAGTTACCAGTCGAAATGCTCGAACGAGTGATCGAAAATTGGACTCAACGGATGGACCATCTGCGACGTAGCAACGGCCAACATTTGATAGGCATAACCTTCAAAAAATAAATGCCAAAGAATGTTCTTTCAAATGATAATAAACATTCTCCATTAAATTTGAATTTTCTGTGTTTTTTTCTTTAAAAAAGTAGGGAACCTCGAAATGGATCACTCTTTACCAGAGAACCAGTTTGGTTTCAAGGCTGGAAATGACTGTATTCATGCCGCCTCCAAACTTGTCTCTGATATACAATGGAACAAAGCCAAAAAACAGTGCACGGGTGCATGTCTGGTTGATTAGGAGAAGGCTTTTGACACCGTATGGTTAGAGGGCCTCTATCTAAAGCTGACCAGACTTGGCATAAGTAAACCACTGCTATATATATGCTTCATGACATGCTGACTGGTAGAACGTTTGTTGTCAAAAGTGGTAATGTAACTTCTACCACAGAATTTTTCATTATGAATGGTCTGCAACAGGGTGCGGTAAACTCGCCGATTCTCTTCAGCATTTACACCAGTGCAGTGATATGATAGGTAGTCTTACTCAGGCAATTGCGTATGCGGACGATCTTATCGCGTACAGAACAGCCTCTACTATCGAAGTCATTCGAACTCTTTTGCAGCGGGACTTCGACAAGATCCAGAGATATTGTGATGACTGGAAGTTGAAAATCAACTTTCAGAAATCAGAAACTTTATTGTTTAGGACACGGTTGCCTAGGGCCTCTAGGTACTCGAGAAAGAACTGGCGAAAGCTGGTGATCGTTGGACCAAACGGACAGCCACTGGCGAGTAAAAGTGTAGTAAAGTACCTTGGCATCTGGTTAGGTCAGTATCTATATTTCGGAAGACATGTATATGCTGCTCTGGCAAGAGCTAGGGGAGCATTTGCCCTGACAAGACGATTGTTTTATAGCAGTCGTCTTGACAGCAGGGTGAAGGTGATTTGCTACATGACCCTCATTAGGCCGATGATTGCCTATGGGTGCCCGGTGTGGTTCAACGTTGCCCCATCTCAAATGGAAAAGATACGGGTGTATGAGAGGCAGTGTCTGAGGAGCTGCTTTGGAATTTACACAGGTCCTATACAACGGGGCCAACATTAACAGAATAGACAATTTTCTGGTGAAACTCATTCGGTTTCACGCTGCAAGAGCGATGGCTTCGAACAATAGTCTCATCTTTGGGGTGACATGCTTCCCCCCTGAAACCCACTTGATTGGACTCATTGTTTGATTTGAGATTCGTGCAAGGTTAGATGTGTGGTAAATTTCCTTACATTCATGTTTATTTTTTCCAACAATTTCGTGTTAGTAATTATCTTAACTTCGAGGCATATGGCATACCTTCGATATTTTTGAACTCATCGCCACCGCTACCTCCGATCACCAGCATCTGAAATCACTTACCACAAGCGATTTATGAAGTGGAGTCAGTTTGTAGAGACATCCAATTTTTTTGTTAAAATTAAAAACTTCAATAATAAAAAAAATGTTTTCCCTACAATTTTACAATTTTACAGCGAAGTTAATTAGGCTAGTCCTTTTTCCATCATCTTCTTCCTCCGTCGAAGCGTGAGCTCATATATTGTAATTGAATTGTATTGTAACACTGTTACAATGCTAAAATGTTTTCGCTGTTGTTGTCAAAGTATAAGACCTTTGCCTAAGAGTGGTGTCTATAACAAATCTACAACCGAACAGTCTCTACGGACAGTAGTAGAAGTCTCATTATCTGACAAATCGTCCGAGTAGTGTCAGTTGTTAAGAAATCTTATTTCAAATTCGCCGTTCGGAGACGGCATGTCGTGCAAGAAGTACACACGCACACATGAATGGCTTAACCCCGAAAACGTGTTAAATAAGTGGTTTACAACATTTACCAAAACCTTGTTTATACCCTATGCCCCTATCCCATAGGGGTATATTAGTTTTGATACATAGCTTGTAACATAGAAAAGTAATTGAGCTAGGTATACCTCAAATTATATGGATTGACTTAGAATCGCCAGTTGAGTCGATTAAGCCATGTCTGTCTGTCCTTCCGTGCGTCCGTCTGCAGGTAAACGGTTTTTGGGCCTTAAATTTTGAGCTAGGATAATGAAATTTATTACACGTGATCCTTGTACGTGCTGTTCGAACTAGTGTGAAATTTTTTGAAATCCGGCCACTGCCACGCCCTTTTTTTTAGAAAAACCTAATTTTTTGCCTATCCGTTAGAGATATTGAATAAGCGTCTGAAGAAGACATCTAGACAATTTTAATGCCTATATTTCGTCTTCACAACGTTTTTTGCGACACCTACTTTTTGAGGGCGTTATCCTTAAAAAAACATTTTTCGGTAAAATTTTAAATATTTCGAAAAAAAAAATGTATAGCAAAATAATTGGCTTTGGTAATGCAAAGATTTTTTCCACATATCATTTTAACCCACGCCCTCTTTTTTGAGGCGTTTTCATACAAAAACCAGTTTTGTACCGTACGCCATACCATATGCAAGAGAAAAACTTTGTTTTTCGTCGAACCATACTAGATTTTGAAAATCTGTCTGAACAATATGTTGCAACAATTTAAATTTTAATATATCTTTGCCATAAAATCCACATTTAATGCGTATTAATTTAAAGGATGGAATGGGATAGGCTATAAAACGATCCACACATTGGATTGTAGCCTTCTCATATGTTTTTACATTGCAAAACTTACGTGCCTATAACCAAAAAAACATGGTTTGAATTCGATAAATTTTACATGGCAAATTGATCTTTAGGAGTAGTGACATTATTTGTCACCATTTTTGATGGTGACGCCAAGGCCGGAGTTATGTCGTTAAGAGTTAACATCCGCAGAAGGTAAACGTGATTTGGAAACGGCAGAGAACGATCTTTCGTCTAGGAACGAATTTCATTAGACCTTGCAGAATAGACCTTATAAGAATTAAAAAAAGAATCAGAAACATAACTTTGTGGAACAGCAGCATTTGTTTGGTCAACAGAGATGCTGAAAAGCCCTTTGAAGTTATGCGGTGAATATTTTACCATCTAGTCTTGGTGGCCTGCAGGGCTCGAAGCTTTATACTTTGGACTGCTCTCAAATTGTGCGGTATATACAGCTTCTAGTTAAGCTGAAACAAAGTTTTTTTTTTAAATTCTTTTTTATTTTATTTTTCTTAAAACTAACTTAAATGCTAAACAAAAATTCATGAAAAAACTAGCCTACTTATCAATTTACTTGCTCTATGCGGGCGCCCTAAATTACTCGATAACTTAATTCTAATGCCTTTCGGCCTATTATCTAATATATGATTATAAAAGTAAAAAATTTTTTACCAAGAAAACTTTGGTTTCTTGTTTTTTTTTATTTTATTTAAACTTACATGCTAATTCAAACTACTCATTTTTTTTTGTATATATATATATATTTTTGTTTGTGCCACCATGACTGTTATCCACCTAAAGCTTAAGACTAAAAACTATCTAAGTCGGCCATAAAATTAAAATTTTAAGTCAACTATCTTTACCCAATTTAACCACCACAACAGGTTCTCCTGTTGTGACCTACTCCGACGGTCCCAATCGGACACACTCCTGCTGAACCGCAGACGCTCTCCTCCGCCCTGAGCGACGACGTCTCGGTCGTATAGGAGCCGCCTATCCACAGTTCGTGGGAAGACGTGGTAGATTAGCGGAACCGCCTATCTATCCTGTATCAGCCCTCGACTATCCAAAT